>JARQOD010009852.1:0-29670 GCA_033576555.1 Oophaga sylvatica
TTCACCCCTTTTGTGCACATCGAAACCTGCCGTAAAGGGCATCTTTCGCGACAGCAGTTTCGGGGAGCCTACAGGGCTGCAGCGTCGGGCTCCGTCATGCTGCACAGATAACACGCTGATTCCCTGCGCTAGGGGTAAGCAAACACATCGCGTTAGCATACCGTTACCACCGGTCCGTACTTTTTTAAGGGCGGAAAAACCAATAACCCAGCCTTAGGGTTAGAACAATTAGCTTGGGCGGAGACACGGCCTAAACGTAACAAAAGCGAAAATATCGCATTGCAGTCGCCAAATTAAAAGGAGTAGCCCCATCACCGTTTTTTGGGCCCCGATTTAAACTGCGAGGAATCCAGCATCGCGTTTGTCACCGATTTGGTCACAACCCAAAAGCAATGGGGAGCGATAAAAGTGGATACAAACGGACCGCACGGTGATTTGGGAAAATCGCAAATTTTTTCCAGGTGACAGGAAACGTTTAAAATTTCTCGGAAGCCTTTACTTAATTACAAAGCACACAAAAAAAAAACCCCGGAAGAACCCACCGATTCCAAAAAGGCATCTCCCATCAATGTGGAACCCCATTATTGGTGCAGGAAGGCCTGTTGTGGGACCCGCATCCAATTACAGCAAGGGACCCAAAGAGGGCAGGGAAAAACCTAGGGTGCCTTTTTTCCGACTATACCAGGCCAGGGGGCCAAAAAAGGATTAGTAAGTACCACAGAAGGGGTTTTTTAAAAATTTTTGAAAAATTGTTAAGAAATAATAATGAGCCTTTTGTTTAAATCTATTTAAAAGCCCATATGGCCTTTATTTTTTGAAGAAAACTTGATGTGGTTTACGCAAACAAATCCAGAATTTAAATTCACGATCTTGGGATTTTTTGACTAAACATTTTGTATTTATTCACCTCAGATGTAGTGTTTTGTATAAAATTAAAAAAAAAATGAGGCTTTTAAAAAGGGCAAGCATTTTTAAATGTATGTTATGCTTAAACATGGACATTCGGGTTGTATTTATGTCTTTTAAAATTTTAAAAAACACATCAACATACCATTTTAAATTTCAGTTTGATATTTTTTTTTGTTTGGCTTAAAAAATAGATACAGTCCAAAACCTTTTATGCTTTTTTTACATTTGTAGTGATGTTTTGACAACCCAGGCGCTTTTGCGGGAGCCCCGGGAGGAGGGGCAGTTTAGAGAGGGAGGGGGTTTCGCATCTAAAAAAAAGTACTTCATTTTGATAGACTAAATTTCCTGCCCAGTGTTGGATCGGACCGAAGCTGTGTGTTAACCCTTTTCATGAAAATTTCTTTTTTATTGATTTTAAAATTTGATCTTTTTTTTCTTCCTAGAATGAGTCAAACCAACTAGGGGAGAGGGGCTGATCAGAGTGTTTATTGACCCCGTTGGTGATGGAGCAGGGGAGGAGCCCCCCTCACAGAGGGGTCCACCAAGCGCACCAAAAACATCGGAGCTGAGGATTCCCAATCACAGCCTAAAATGGGACCACCCGAGCACACCCAAAATAGGGTCAAATTTTCCCCCTCCTCCTCCCAACTCACAAGGGGGGGTAGGCGCGCCGAAAGGAGTGGTTCTGTTCAAGGAGGCAGGGGCCCCGAGGATTTGGACATTTGCCCATGTAGCAAAAAAAGGGAGGGGGGTTTTTGCCGCGTCTCCCCTTCCTCCGGGTACTAAATCAGAAGATGAGGATCAAAGGGACTGCAGATTGTTTGAAGCGGAACACCTCCTAAGACCCAAAACCTACAGTTATCTATTTTGGGGGGTCCTAAAAAATTTTGTGAATTGTTAGCCCAAACCCCGCAAAATTCTTCAGCCCCAAACCCATCCCCTCCTCATCACATCCCCTCCCCTTGTGTAACAAACCCAACCCCCCCCTCACCAAAAGCAGCTCATTTTCAGGGGGCTCCCACGCAAACCGGACAATGGCCATGCAAAATCCCACTCTAACATCCCCCCTGTTTTTGGGGGGGCCACAACAGAATTTAGACATGGAAATTTTGGGGGGGACTCTGCTTGCTCAGTCATATCTATATGCTATGACATAATTTTCCCATGCCCCACCCACAAGGCCTTCATGGCAGCAAAACCCGCTGCAAAGTAGGGTCGCACCCGGTCTTTTTCAAACCGGTTTTTCAGTTTTGGGAAGGGGGAAAACACACCGCCCCCCCCCTCCCACCAACACCCCCCAGACCCAATTTAGCTGAAGAATTGTTTTTTTTTTTTAATTTTTTTTTTTTATTTTTTAAATTTAATGTTAACAATTTTTTTATTTTTGGACTTGGGTTTTTACCAAAAAATATACCCTTTTTAAAAAAAAACTAATGAGAAAATTAGGAAGTTACATTTTGGTTTTTCTTTTTTTTTTTTATATGTATGTATGCTTAAGTAGGGAAAGTATTTTCCAAAAAAAAAAAGCAACCTGAAAATTAAAAAAAAAGGCTTTATGTTATGAAAAACACATAAAACACACTACATAGCTATGGCCCATCTTGCCAAGGAAAAAAACCCCAGGAAACAAAATTTTGTCAAAATCCGCACTTTCAACCAAAAGGGGGGACGACGGGGGTGATGGCCTACCCCGTCTTTATAAACGGGTCACGCATATCGCTGAGAGCATTCATGCATTCTTGTAAAATTTTAGTACCAACGCTTGCACTACAAATTTACATTTGATGCACTTAGCTGAATGGGGATTTTGAAAAGCCTTTTGGGTTAAAAATACCAAAAGGGACTCCCCAGGCGCGTGCCGAAAAGGGATAATTAAAAAAGCGTCCTGATGTTGGGGACTGTGCCGAGGAAATGGCCTCATAACATTACAACTTAATGGAAGGGCCCCAAAACCGCTACTAAAAACATATGGCCTGCATCCAAATTTGGAGTGTGGAATTGACATGGGGTAAGTCCAATGGTTATTGCTTAGCCGCCGACCCAAATGAAGAATTGAAGAATCTGGAGTCTCCACCTTCCATAGCCCCAAGTCTACAATTATGAAGCGGTAGTTACTGTCGACCAAGCCCAACAAAACTAAAAAAAAATATTGTTTTATAATTGTAAAATTTGGGGGTCCCTGATTCGGCGCTTACGACAACTATTGCTTCCCGTCAGGCTCCAATACAGTGTGGAAAAGACTGTTTTCTTGAAATCCAGTGAAACCTCAACCAAAAAAACTTCCATTTTTGGCTCTGGCACACTTCTTTATTTAGTTTTGACCAAATTTGCCACAAGTAGAGCTGGACTATTCCGGAAATGGTGGATTTTCCATTAAAAACTCTAAATAGAGAGCAGCGATGAGACCCAGTGGAAAGGAACCTGCAATACAGAAACAACAACAAACATGTACACATCAGCAAAAATATAAAAAAAACATGAAACAAATGTAAACAGTGGACATTTGTATACTCACACATTCTCTTAATGTTAGGAGTTCATAACCTTAATACTGCTACACACAAGCAATAGGGAAAATAAATACAATTTCATAATGCCATGATCTTCAGTATGTTAAGATGAAGAAAGTAAGAAGAATGTGAAAGATGGTAAATTAGAAAAACATCAATCAACTATCGTTGACACACATACCTTAATGTTAGAAGAAGCCCTTTCCTCAGCAGAAATTGAAGGACGCATCCTGGTGTTTCTGCAAGGTGAATTCCAGGGCGCAATATGTCCAGCAAAATATCAAAGGTGCCAACACTCATGCAACAATAGTCAAAAAACTGTCAGGATTCCTACGCATGTTGAATACAGGCGCTCAAAATGGCCTTTGCTGATCCTTCGCTTCACAAGGGGATGCACCCACATTCTTCTGCGGATTCTGTGAGAAACAACTACAGGTATGGTTCCCAAAAGTTCTGGATAGCAGCCAATAGTACAGCACACGCTCAGTTTCTATTAAACCTTAGTCTGTCACTTATAATTGTAACTTAGCAGCAACACAACAGGAACCACTAAGAAGCAAACACTCCACGGCAACGGTGGGAGGGTAAGAAACAGTCAAACCCCGCTTAAATATGGGTCTGGCTCATTATTCAAATTATTTGCAGGCCTCAAAAACGTTAAATGTCCATTTTGCTATGATGCCACTAAAATCGGTAGTCGGTGGTAATCGAAGTGAAACGTAAGCGTACATCTACAAAATCGCATCAACTACAAAAAATCGATGCCAGTCGCAACAAAGTTCATGAAATTTTATCCGATTATTGACCGACTAAAACGGACCGATTTTTTAGACGTTGAGTTGACTCCAGCCTTAGGGTTAAATTAGGTTAAGGTTAGAATTTGGGTTAGGGTTGGAATTTGGGTTAGGGTTGGAACTTGGGTTAGGCTTGTGGTTAGGTTTATGGTTAGAGTTGGGATTTAGGGTGTGTTGGGGTTAGGTTATGGTTTGTATTAGGGTTAGAAGTGTGTGTAGGGTTAGGGTTGTGTTGGGGTTAGGGTTGGAGTTAGAATTGAGGGGTTTCCACTATTTAGGCACATCAGGGGGTCCTCCATACGCGACATGGCGCCACCATTGATTCATGCAAATTTTGCGTTCAAAAAGTCAAACAGTGCTCCCTTTATTCCAAGCCCCGACGTATGCCCAAACATTGGTTAATCCCCCACATATGGGGTATCAGCGTACTCGGGCAAAATTGCACAACAACTTTGGGGGTTCTAATTTCTCCTGTTAACATTGGGAAAAAAAATTGGGGACTAAAAAATTATTTTTGTGGGAAAAAAAATGATTTTATATTTCACGGCTCTGCGTTATAAACTTCTGTGAAGGACTTGGAGATTCAAAGTGCTTACCACACATCTATAGGAGTTTCTTGGGGGATCTAGTTTCCAAAATGGGGTCACTTGTGGGGAGTTTCTACTGTTTAGGCACATCAGGGACTCTACTCTGCAAATGTAACATGACGCCCGAAGACCATTCCATCACGTGGCCATTTCAAAACGTCACTACTTCCCATCCGAGCCCCGACGTGTGCCCATACAGTAGTTTTCTACCACATATGGGATATCAGCATACTCAGGACAAATTGGACAACAACTTTTGGGGTCTAATTTCTCATGTTACCCTTGGGAAAATAAAAAAATTGGGACTAAAAGATCCTGATGTGGAAAAAATATGATTTTTTTATTTTCATGCCCGGGCGTTTAAAAATTCTGTGTAGCCCTTGGGTTCAAAGTGCTCACCACACATCTAGATAAGTTCTTTGCGGGTCTAGTTTCCAAAATGGGGTCACTTGTGGGAGTTTCTACTGTTTAGGCACATCATGGGCTCTGCAAATGTAACAAGATGCCCGCAGACCATTCCATCAAGTCGGCATTTCAAAGCGTCACTACATCCCTTCCGACCCTGACGTGTGCCCAAACAGTGGTTCCCCCCCACATATGGGGTACTAGCATACTCAGGACAAACTGGACAACTTTTGGGGTCCAATTCTCCTGTAACCATTGTGAAAATAAAAAATAGTGGGCTAGAAAATCATTTTTTTGAGAAAAAAAAATATTTTTTTATTTTCACGGCTCTGCGTTAAAAAACTTCTGTGAAGCACCTGAGGTTTAAAGTGATCACTATGCATCTAGATAAGTTCCTTAGGGGGTCTAGTTTCCAAAATGGGGTCACTTGTGGGGGAGCTTCAATGTTTAGGCACACAGGGGACTCTCCAAATGCGACATGGCAACCGCTAAATATTCCCCGCATAATTTTCCATTCAAAAAGTCAAATGGCGCTCCTTCCCTTCTGAGCCCTGCCGTGCGCCCCATACAGTGGTTTTTTGACCACATATGAGGTATCTGTGTACTCAGGAGAAATTGACGAACAAATTTTAGGATCCATTTATCCTGTTGCCCATGTAAAAATGAAAAAATTGATGCTAAAAGAAAATTTTTGTTGGAAAAATTAAAAGTCCATTTTTTTCCTTCCACGTTGCTTTAGTTCCTGTGAAGCACCTGAAGGGTTTAATAATCTTCTTGAATGTAGTTTTGAGTAGCCTTGAGGGGTGCAGTTTTTATAAAGGTGTCACTTTTGGGTATTTTCTGCCATATAGACCCCTCAAAGTGACTTCAAATGTGGGGTGGTCCCTAAAAAAAATGGTTTTGTAAATTTTGCTGTAAAAATGAGAAATCGCTGGTCCAACTTTTCCCTTATAAACTTCCTAACAAAAAATGTTGTTCCCAAAATTGAGCTGATGTAAAGTAGACATGTGGGAAATGTTATTTATTAACTATTTTGTGTCACATAACTCTCTGGTTTAACAGAATAAAAAATTAAAAATTTGAAAATTACAAAATTTTCGCCAAATTTCCATTTTTTTCACAAATAAACGCAAAAATTATCGACCTAAATTTACCACTAACATGAAGCCCAATATGTCACGAAAAAACAATCTCAGAATCGCTAGGATCCGTTGAAGCGTTCCTGAGTTATTACCTCAAAGGGACACTGGTCAGAATTGCAAAAAATGGCAAGGTCTTTAAGGTCAAAATAGGCTGGGTCATGAAGGGGTTAATGGAGACACAGTCCAGGATAACTTGAACATAATCTTTACTTAACTCTTGACACGTTACATCGACAGTTGGCACATCATGGGAGTCACTTGTTTCCTTATCTTTCCCTGCTTTGCTGTCACTTCTGTGCAGTACACGCCCGGACCAGTCTGTCCTAGACTGCTCCCCAGTTCCTTCCTGGCCTGACCTCGCCATGATGAAAATTCCTTCTGCCTGTTTCGCCCCAGACTCGAAATCATCAGTCACCAGGTTTGGTTGTCTCCGATCTTGTCGAAGCTCCAACTTCCTTCATCTCCTCAGTCCAACCAACTCCTGCCCTAAAAGCATCAGCCCAGGAGATGAGCAGCCACATTTTTCCTTTCCCGTTCTGGCCCACTGCTATGACATACAGTGGCTGTGGGTAACGTGAGCTGCAGCACTTGAACGTTACGTGGCTGCACAGCTGTCTGGGCCTATAGCCCATATGGACACTTGGGCACCCTGGCCCTGTCTGACCTAATTTCCTAGAAATTTCTCTCTTACTACCTGGCAGCCCCTCCTACACTTAACCTATCTCTGACTACAACTAGTGTGTGCTAGGATGCCCCCCATCTAGTGGCCATTCGCACGCATTACACTTTCCCTATACTGTACACGAAAACATAGTGAACATTATCATACTATATACAATGAGGAACAATCAAACATGGAAACAAAGCGATGGTAATACCCAGAAGGGTAGCAGTACCATATCATACATGAGGTAGTACATGTAACAATACCAGTAAGCAAAAAGGCACAAATACGACAATGAACATTAACTTAACCCCTTTACAGTTACATACACACACAACTCTGCTGTATATGCACATTTGCATACACAAACACTGTCACATTACTCCATTTTGCAGTTCCTTCCAGTGCATGTGATTGATTACATGATGTGAAAGGTCCTTGAGATTGTGGGTGGAAGGTCCTTCAGCTGCTCACTCAGGAAGTGCAGCCTCTGTGCAGGTTTTGGAACCTCTCCTGCTCTGCACCAATCAGTTAGATAAGTGTGGGGCTGGAGGAAGGAGAGCAGTTCTCTCGGTGACCAGAAGGCCATTGTCTCATTGTTCTCTGACACAGGAAGCTGCCTATGGTCTATAAGATGCAATTACTTATTAGGGTGAGTTTCCACGGTCAGGAAACGCTGCGTGTTTGGCGCTGTGCGCTGGCGCAGCGCCAAACACGCAGCGTCCAGATGTTACAGCATAGTGGAGGGGATTTCAAGGAATCCCGTCTCCACCATGCGTAACAATACGCAGGTGGCAAACCTGCGTAAACGGACATGCGGCGCGTCTTTTTAGACCGCAGCATGTCCTCGCGTATTGCGGCGACGGTGCGTCGCCGCAACAGAATTAACACAGGGCTATGTAGCCCTGCGCTCTTTCCGGAGGTGTTCCGGAGGTGTCCTGAACACCTCCGGAAAGATCGCGCGTCATAAAGGGGGCGGGGCTTAGACGGAGCGGAATTTCCGCTCCGTCCAAAGCGCTATGGTTCCGGACCGTGGAACCATAGCCTTAGGAAAAATTTTCTTGCTAAAAGTGTTTCTTATATGCCAAAAAGTACAGTAAGTTCTAAAGTAATTTTCATTTAATCATATGTCTGTTACATGTTTTTCTACAATTTACAAATAACAAGTTATATTTATATAGTTTTTCCCAGTCAACAAAGTACAATCTTCCACTAATTCATTTTTCACACTCTAGGTATAATAATGGCTTCTCTCTGTGTGGGATTTTTGATGTTTAATGGGGTTGTCCACTAATTGGACAACCCCTTTTAATTCTTCAGCTTAAATCCCTTTAACCCCTTCACCCCCAAGGGTGGTTTGCACATTAATGACTGGGCCAATTTTTACAATTCTGACCACTGTCTATTATGAGGCTATAACTCTGGAACGCTTCAACGGATCTTCGCGATTCTGAGATTGTTTTCTCGTGACATATTGTACTTCACGTTAGTGGTAAAATTTCTTCGATATAACTTGCGTTTATTTTTGAAAAAAATGAAAATATGGCGAAAATGTTGGCAATTTTCAAACTTTGAATTTTTATTCCCTTAAAACAGAGAAATATGTCACACAAAATAGTTAATAAATAACATTTCCCACATGTCTACTTTACATCAGCACAATTTTGGAACCAACATTTTTTTATTAGGAAATTATAAGGGTTAAAAGTTGACCAGCGATTTCTCATTTTTACAACAAAATTTACAAAGCCATTTTTTTAGGACCACCTCACATTTTGAAGTCACTTTGAGGGGTCTATATGGCAGAAAATACCCAAAAGTGACACTATTCTAAAAACTGCACCCCTCAAGGTACTCAAAACCACATTCAAGAAGTTTATTAACCCTTCAGGTGCTTCACAGGAGCAGAAGCAACGTGAAAGGAAAAAATGAATATTTAACTTTTTAGTCACAAAAATGATTTTACAAACTTTTTTTTTTTAATTTTCACAAGGGTAAAAGGAGAAAATGGACAGATAAAGTTGTTGTGCAATTTCTCCTGAGTACGCCGATACCCCATGTGTGGGGGAAAACCACTGTTTGGGCACACGGCAGAGCTTGTAAGGGAAGGAGCGCCGTTTGACTTTTTGAAACCAAAATTGGCTTGGAATTGAGATTGGACGCCATGTCACGTTTGGAGAGCCTCTGATGCGCCTAAACAGTGGAAACCCCCCACAAGTGACACCATTGTAATACTATTGTAGGAACTCGAGGATTCTGATAGCGTGGGGCAATGAACAATCAGAGACGGGTTTCTTTAAATGCAAATAATGTATTTGTGAAACAGCAAAAACCCCCAAAAACAATATTCAAACAACCCGTAGTGACATGCAATGAGTCCATATATATATACACAAGTCCAGTTATATGAATCCGGATATAGAAGTCCTTGAACCTCTATAGCGAGGGTGGTAAAGTTCTTACGACGAAGTCCTCACACAAATGTGACCACAAGGTAAGTCTGATGCACAGGTTACGTGGCTGGATTTACACACTGCTGGTGTGTGAAGAGTCAGATCCAGGTATGCAGAAAACACAAGGAGGTCCAGAAACAAGTTAATCTCAGTTGTGGCTTAATTCAGTGAAGTCCAACAACAAGTTCATAAGTCAGTAAGGTTCCAGTAATAGTTCCAACAGCTCTCACCAGAGGTAATGCACAAAGGGTTAAACAGCAACAGTTCAGAAACACAGTTCTTATCAGATGGAGTGAACCAAAGGTTAAATTCCCAAGTCAACAGTTTAGTGACAACACAGTATGTGCAACTTACATATGCAGAGAATGTCCAGAGCCATGGGTAGAAACTGCTGTAGCAGAGAAACACCTGAGGATAACCTGGTTATGCACTTCCCTGGTAAATACACAACGATCTGTGAGGAACAAGCAGCTGGGTTGCAGGGAAACAGAAGCAGAATATTCCAGCAGTGAAGCCAGCACCTGAGCCGGGTTTTAAACAAACGAACAGGAAGTAGGGCACAGAAAACAGCAAACTCCATCTTAACAAAGGGCAAAATCATTGACAAAGTTACCTAGAAAACCCGGAATACTGACATTACTCCCCCCCCTAAAGACGGCCTCCGGACGGTCCTGGACCAGGCCTGTCCGGTATCTCCGATGAAACTGAGCAATCTTCAGAGGCGCATTGATGTTACTTACTGGTTCCCAAGAATCATTTTCAGGAGAGTAACCTTGCCATCTGACTAGATACTGAAGCCGGTTTCTATGAAGTCTCGAATTAACAATATCCTGTACCACGAATTGTTCTTCGCCATCAACCAACACTGGTGGAGGGGGAGGTACGATACGTCCCTGAAATGTGTTAGGAGAGACTGGTTTTAATAAGGAAACATGAAATACTGGGTGTACCTTTAAAGTCCGTGGTAGCTTCAACCGACAGGCAACAGAGCTCACAATCCCCGTGATCTTGAATGGACCGATGAATTTCTGTCCCAGTTTCTGCGAAGGAACACCCAATTTTAGATTCTTGGTGGACAACCAAACTGAGTCTCCTACCTTATACATAGGTGCTGGTTTCCGGAATCTATCGGCCGACTTTTTGTAACGCTCCTGTGCTGTGGTCAGGGAGTCCTTCAAAACTTCAAGATTACGTTGCAACGCCGTCACTCTGTCTTCAACCGCTGGTACCGAAATCGTAACCGGAGACCTAGGCAAAATATTTGGATGATAACCCAGGTTGGCAAAAAAAGGCGTTACCTTCGTGGAACTGCTTTGGGAGTTGTTGTACGAAAACTCCGCTAGAGGAAGTAGCTTCAGCCAATCATCCTGCAAATGACTGACGTAACAGCGTAGATATTGCTCCAAAGTTTGATTTGTCCGTTCGGTCTGCCCGTTGGTCTGAGGATGGTATGCAGAAGACAAGCAAACATTAATGTGGAGCGCAGAACAAAATCCTTTCCAAAATCTAGAGGTGAATTGTATTCCCCGGTCAGAAATGATGTCATCTGGTACCCCATGCAGCCGGAAAATGTTCTGGATAACTAGATCTACTGTCTCTGTAGCTGAGGGAAGACCAGCGCACGGAATGAAATGAGCAGCTTTCGTTAAACGATCTACTACCACCAAAATAGTATTTTTACCACCAGAGGTGGGTAACTCCACAATAAAGTCCATCGAAATAGACCCCCAAGGGCGAGACGGTACAGGTAGCGGTTTAAGAAGACCAGTAGGTGAAACACGAGGAACCTTGTACCGGGCACAAACTTCACAAGAGCGGACATAGTCATTCACATCCTTCAAGCAGGTAGGCCACCAAAAAAAACGAGTTAACAATTCCTGCGTCTTCTGTACCCCCCTATGACCAGCCAATTTAGAGTCGTGGACCAATCTGAGAACTCGAAGTCTTACAGCCTCTGGGACATAAATACATCGATCTCTAAGCCACACACCATTCCGAAGGACAAGATTTACATTGTCAGGTGGAGCTGCAAGAAATACGTCACCGTCATAGGCCAGCTTGATCTCCTGCCACAAGTCCCGGTTCCGGAGCACTCCAACGAAATTGGCCTCCGACAAGATGGTCTTCGACGGGGTCCCAGGCACGGAATCCACGGTATGGATTCGGGATAATGCGTCAGCTTTCCCATTACGTGAACCTGGGCGGTACGAAATAATAAAATTAAACTGGTTCAAGAACAAACTCCACCTAGCTTGTCGAGGAGAAAGACACCTGGCAGACTTAAGGAATTCCAAATTGCGATGATCCGTGAGTACTACTACCTGCTGAGTTGCCCCCTGCAAATGGTGTCTCCATTCCTTAAAGGCAGAAATAATTGCCAAAAGTTCCTTATCTGCCACATCATAGTTCAGTTCTGCAGAAGATAACCTACGAGAGAAGAAGGCACACGGGTGCAGCAAACCTTTGTCTCCGGTACGTTGTGAGGATAGCTCCCAATGCACAGTCAGACGCGTCCACCTCCACGATAAAAGGCTGTGCAGGATCCGGATGCATCAATATTGGAGCTGAGGTAAAACAACCCTTCAGGCGATCAAAGGCTTCCTGAGCTTGCGAAGACCATTCAAACTTCTTCCCCTTCTTGGTGAGGAGAGTGATGGGACGGACAATTTCTGAAAAATTTCGGATAAACCGTCTATAAAAGTTAGCAAAGCCAATGAATCGTTGTACCTCCTTAATGTTTCCTGGTACCGGCCAGTCCAAGATTGCCTGGATCTTGCTGGACTCCATATTCAATCCCTGAGGGGAGATAACATAGCCCAAAAATTGAATTTCAGAACAATGGAACTCACACTTTTCGAGTTTGATGTACAAATGATTATCTCTCAAACGTCTAAGTACGGTCTTGACATGTTCCTGATGTTCCTGTAAGGAGTCAGAAAAGATTAAGATGTCATCAAGGTAAATTACCACATATTGGTCCAATAAATCCCTGAAAATGTCGTTGGCTAAATGTTGAAAAGCAGCAGGAGCGTTACAGAGTCCGAATGGCATCACCAAATATTCAAAATGTCCATACCGGCATCTAAAAGCTGTCTTCCATTCGTCTCCGGGCCGTATACGGAGTAAATTATAGGCCCCACGAAGATCTAATTTGGTAAATACTTTGGCCTGGCGAACTCTTTCCAACAATTCTGGAATTAGGGGCAACGGGTACCTGTTACGAATGGTTACCTTATTTAACTCCCGGTAGTCAATGCAGGGTCTTAGAGTACCATCCTTCTTTTTACAAAGAATATTGGAGCTCCCGCTGGTGAAGAAGATGGTCGGATAAACCCCTTGGCTAAATTCTCATCTATATACTCTCGTAAAGATTTTAATTCCGGAGCCGCCAACGGGTAAACATGGCCGAAAGGAATCGCTGCTCCAGGAAGCAATTCTATGGGGCAGTCATACGGTCTATGTGGGGGAAGTTGATCTGCCTTCCTTTTATCACAAATGTCTGAGAATTCCTGATAAATCAGAGGGAGAGTAGGTACCTGTATCACCTCTTCCAAGTTCTGGGTAACTGGAGCCGCTACAGTTGGACTGATGGTAGAACTGCACTTCGGGAGAAAGGTTATCTCCTTGGTTTCCCAATTGATGATTGGATTTTGTGACCGTAACCAGGGAATTCCTAAAATTACAGGAAAATGAGAAGATATTAACATGAATGAAAGTGTTTCTTGATGGTCTGGTTCCATCTTACACTCCAGAGGCACTGTCTCCCGATCTACTGGTCCAGAAACTAATGGGGAACCATCCACCGTTTCCATAGTGATTGGTGAAGCTCTTAGTTGTGTCTTTATACCATGTTTCTCTGCAAAAGAAGAATCCATGAAATTCCCACCTGCTCCAGAGTCTATCATGGCAGAACTTGATATCCACTGTTCCTCCCACTGAATCTGTATAGGAAGAGAACAATGTGAATATTTCTCCCCGTGATCTTTAGGGGAAGTCGGCATCAGTATTGGGGGAAAAACCGCATCTAGATGTAGACTGGTTTCTGAAACTTCAGACTCAGCGTCTGTGTTATCATAATCTCCTACTACCGCCAACACTTTGTTGGGTCGCCTAGGACATTTAGGACAATTGATGAGGAAATGATCCGATTGACCACAATAGAAACATAAGCGCTCACGGAAACGGTGTTCGCGGCGTTCATTATTCTCACGTCTCTGCAGTGAGTCCACCTGCATAGGCACCTCCTCAGCCTCTCGCGGGTTTTTGCCTGTGGTTTCCCTGGACGGAAGAGAGTAATTAGTAATGCGATTTACAGCGGCCCATTTTTCTTGTCTGCGTTCAGTTAAACGGGTATCAATACGTACACAGTGCTGTATAAACAATTCAAACTCCTGTGGAGACTCTGAACGAGCTAGTTCATCCTTGATTACATTTGACAAACCTTTTCTAAAGATTGGTAATAAAGCATTGTCTTCCCACTGGGTGTCCACCACTAACCTTTTAAATTCAGTAACATATTCTATGACTGACAGTTTCCCCTGGCGTAAGGAAAGCAAGGCAGATTCAGCGGTAGCACGGCGGTTGGGATCGTCGAACATTTGCGCCATGGCTGCCAGAAAATTGTCCAAATTATTTAGACGGGTATCATGACTTTCAACCATAGGATTTGCCCAAGCCAGTGCACGTGATGTCAACAACATAATAATACATAGAACCTTAGATCTATCAGACCGGTAGTAAGAGGCATGTACATCAAAAAATAATATACATTGATTAACAAACCCACGGAATTGACTTCGGTCACCATTAAAACGGAATGGAGGCAATTTGGGCATACTGGTGGATGAGGTAGGCTCAGTAGGTAAGGCCTCCAGGACTCCTAACCTAGAACGTAGATCTTGGAGAGCCTGACCAAACCCCTGTGCATTGTGGTTAACCCGAGACTCCAAGTCTCTAATTTGATTGAGTGCAGCCGACACCTCCTGCTGCAAGGAGTTAACTATGGTGAACAGTTTGTCTGCCCGTGTCTCCGTCATTGCCCCAGCAGAATCCTCTTTTTTAGGCTGGAATATCCTGTAATACTATTGTAGGAACTCGAGGATTCTGATAGCGTGGGGCAATGAACAATCAGAGACGGGTTTCTTTAAATGCAAATAATGTATTTGTGAAACAGCAAAAACCCCCAAAAACAATATTCAAACAACCCGTAGTGACATGCAATGAGTCCATATATATATACACAAGTCCAGTTATATGAATCCGGATATAGAAGTCCTTGAACCTCTATAGCGAGGGTGGTAAAGTTTTACGACGAAGTCCTCACACAAATGTGACCACAAGGTAAGTCTGATGCACAGGTTACGTGGCTGGATTTACACACTGCTGGTGTGTGAAGAGTCAGATCCAGGTATGCAGAAAACACAAGGAGGTCCAGAAACAAGTTAATCTCAGTTGTGGCTTAATTCAGTGAAGTCCAACAACAAGTTCATAAGTCAGTAAGGTTCCAGTAATAGTTCCAACAGCTCTCACCAGAGGTAATGCACAAAGGGTTAAACAGCAACAGTTCAGAAACACAGTTCTTATCAGATGGAGTGAACCAAAGGTTAAATTCCCAAGTCAACAGTTTAGTGACAACACAGTATGTGCAACTTACATATGCAGAGAATGTCCAGAGCCATGGGTAGAAACTGCTGTAGCAGAGAAACACCTGAGGATAACCTGGTTATGCACTTCCCTGGTAAATACACAACGATCTGTGAGGAACAAGCAGCTGGGTTGCAGGGAAACAGAAGCAGAATATTCCAGCAGTGAAGCCAGCACCTGAGCCGGGTTTTAAACAAACGAACAGGAAGTAGGGCACAGAAAACAGCAAACTCCATCTTAACAAAGGGCAAAATCATTGACAAAGTTACCTAGAAAACCCGGAATACTGACAACCATTTTGGAAACTAGACCCCCTATGGAACTTATCTAGATCTTTAGTGAGCAATTTGAACCCCCAAGTGCTTCACACAAGTTTATAACGTACAGCCGTAAAATTAAAAAAATCCTATTTTTACCACAAAAATTATCTTTTCACCCCAATTTTTATTTTCCCAAGGGTAACAAGACTCCAAAAGCTCTGGCAGTGCTGCAGGCTTCTCAGTGCCTGCTCTGACCAGGCACTGAGGAAGCCGCCTCCCTGCAGGACCCGGCGGCCATCTTTGATCCGGGGTCCTGCAGGGAAGAGGCCTTCAGAACAGCGCGGTCACATCGCGCTGTTCTGAGGGTCTCAGGGGGAGCGCGCAGGGAGCCCCCTCCCTGCGCGATGCTCCCCTGTGCCCCCGGTACACCGCGATCATGTTTGATCGCAGTGTGCCAGGGGTTAATGTACCAGGAGCAGACCGTGACCGCTCATGGCACATAGTCCCGGGTGTTAGCTGTGATAATCAGCTGACACTCGGCGGCGATCAGCTGCGCTCCCCCTTGGACGTACTATCCCGTCCATGGTCAGATTGTCACGGGTTTTATGGATGGGATAGTACGTCCAATGGCAGAGAGGGGTTAAAATAAAAACGATTATACAAACCTCCCATACAGATGACCTTCTAGAGGTGTCGGCACCAGGGGCTCATGTGAGGTTGCTACGTAATGTGAGCCCGGTACCCAATCAGCGATGGTATCACTGTTGCCATTTTTGAACAAATCAAATTACAGTAAAAGGAAACCGCAGCCCTGGCTTCCTGTTGATGTTCAACACGTCCGAAAGTGGGGAAGCTGGCCTTAATTGGGCACAGGGCTCGTGTGATGTAACAACCTCACATGAGCCCTGGGAATGCAAGTTCTGACACCACTGGGAATGGCGCTGGCAAGGAAGGAAAGTATGACTGATTTTATTTAAATGAGGCCAAATATGAGTAATGACAAGAGGTTACCTGGTAGTTGACAACTCCTTTAAGAAGGTACATTTTTTTAGTTAAAACATTGACATTCTGAACATGAAAAAGGCTTCTACCCTGTGTGACTGCTCAGGCGACTAAAGAGATGATTTCATCAGAAAACATTTCCCACATTCTGAACATGAAAAAGGTTTCTCCCCAGTGTGGGTTATTTGGTGTCTATTAAGATGCATTTTCCGGATTAAATATTTCCCACATTCTGAACAGGAAAAAGGCTTCTCCCCTGTATGAATTCTTTGGTGAGTAACAAGATCTGATTTCTGTTTAAAACACTTCTCACTTTCTGAACAGGAAAAAGGCTTAATATAATAATTTTATTTCTATAGCGCCAACATATTCCGCAGCACTTTACATTATAGAGGGGACTTGTACAGACAATAGACATTTCAGCATAACAATAAACAGATCAAAGTAGATGCCAAGAGGAATGAGGGCCCTGCTCGCAAGCTTACAATCTATGAGGCTTCTCTCCTGTGTGACTTCTCTGGTGCTTATTAAGATGCGTTTTCTGGTTAAAACATTTCCCACATTCTGAACATGAAAAAGGCTTCTCCCCTGTGTGAGTTCTCTGGTGTCTATCAAGAACCGATTTCCGGATAAAACATTTCCCACATTCTGAACAGGAAAAAGGCTTCTCTCCTGTGTGACTTCTCTGATGCATGATAAGTTTGCTTTTACTTGTTAAACATTTTCCACATTCTGAAC
Source organism: Oophaga sylvatica (assembly GCA_033576555.1). Taxonomy (NCBI): domain Eukaryota; kingdom Metazoa; phylum Chordata; class Amphibia; order Anura; family Dendrobatidae; genus Oophaga; species Oophaga sylvatica. Next base: position 17,108 of record JARQOD010009852.1, read on the forward strand.
AGGAAAAAGGCTTCTCCCCTGTGTGAGTTCTTCGGTGAGTAACAAGATTTGATTTCCAGTTAAAACATTTCCCACATTCTGAACATGAAAAAGGCTTCTCCCCTGTATGAATTCTTCGGTGAGTAACAAGATCTGATTTCTGTTTAAAACATTTCCCACATTCTGAACATGAAAAAGGCTTCTCCCCTGTGTGAGTTCTCTGGTGTCTAGCAAGACTCGTTTTATTGATAAAACATTTTCCACATTCTGAACAGGAAAAAGGCTTCGCTCCTGTGTGAATTTTCTGATGCATGATAAGTTCGCTTTTACTTTTTAAACATTTTCCACATTCTGAACAGGAAAAAGGCTTCTCCCCTGTATGAATTCTTCGGTGAGTAACAAGCTCTGATTTCTGTTTAAAACATTTCTCACATTCTGAACAGGAAAAAGGCTTCTCCCCTGTGTGGGTTCTCTGGTGGTTATCAAGATGCGTTTTCCGCTTAAAACATTTCCCACATTGTGAACATGAAAAAGGCTTCACCCCTGTGTGAATTCTCTGATGTATGATAAGTTCGCTTTTACTTGTAAAACATTTCCCACATTCTGAACATGAAAAAGGCTTCTCCCCTGTGTGAATTCTCTGGTGCCTAACCAAAGCTGATTTATGGTTAAAACATTTCCCACATTCTGAACATGAAAAAGGCTTCTCTCCTGTGTGAGTTCTCTGGTGCCTAACCAAATATGATTTGTGGTTAAAACATTTTCCACATTCTGAACAAGAAAATCTATTCTCTGCTGTGTGAATGTTAAAAGACTTTTCAAGGGGAAAACTATTTCCATATTCTGAATGTGAAAATGGCTGCTTTGCTTTCAGAGCAGTTTGTTTTTAATGCTTATTTTGTGACTTTGATTTTCCTTAGTAGTCGGTAATTTATCAGAAAACAGGACCTGTTTCAAAGAATAAGATGACAGATCTTTGCTGTGAAGGGATGATGGAATATCTGGCGTAATGTCATTCACTTCAATTGTATCCTGTAGGATCTCAAGATCAGCTGATTTAAAAATTGAAGATGTCAGCTGTCCCTCTGATCTCCTGGTACAGTCACCTGCTAAGAATAAAACCAATTATTTTTTAATAAAATATTCTTGAATTTTTCATTTTTTAATATTTCTACTTAAACAGTTTGTAAAAACGGCAAGTTATGTAAAATATTGAATCGTTAACTGAGACAATGACAATGTGTCCCATCTCCTCTGGGACCTGCTTCTGCAACATCTGCTTTTGTCACCAGGTGCAGCCTTATTCATTTGCAGGTGTCGCTGGTAATGGAACAGAAGTCGAAACCAGAAGCTCTGTCCAGAAACTAAGATTAGGGTGCCTGGGACCAGTAATACCATCCAGTCTATCAGTATGGATGAGTGTGCTGTTCAGCTTGAGTAATCTGCTCCCTGCTTCAGCCAACTGGAAAGCACCACACTCTACTAAAGCTCGAAGCATATTGTTGGAGAAGCCACATACAGCCTTGTTCTCCTCTGGTTCATTCCTCTGTGCTCTTGTGTATGTGTTTCCTGTTGTGACCCCTGGATGCTTACGGACTATTCTTGTGTCTTCAGATTTTGTAATTTCTTACAGGCCCATCATATTTTTCTTCAAGTGATTTTCTAACTTGTCAGCACATTCTACATTATGCTGTCATTTGGCTTTGTAGCTTACAGATCTGGGCAGGTAACGGTCTGCCACTTTCAAAATGTCACAAAGTAATTTTAACATTTTCAGATGGAAGAGAATATTGTGGTCTAAAGGAAAAATGGCAATCACACAATTGTGATATGGCCGGACTACACCATTGAAAAAGTAGCCACAGCCGGTGACTTAAAATAATCTGTGACTTCCCTGCATTTAGTGGTTACTACTCACCTGGGCGGTTATCTGTGGGACTCTCCTCTTTACACCACTCATCACCCCTCACATATGTCTCTGCAGTATTAATATGGGTCAGATCTTCACCCTGAAACAAATATTATAAAAGTCACAGAGGGAGAAGTCACATCTATGATCAGCTCTAATCCTGCCATCTCCACCGTTCTCATTACACAAGTATAAAACATATAATACTGGGGGATAAAACAAGACTGAGCACAAGACCTTCACAGCCGTCTACACATCATAGGGAGATCTCCTGACACCTTCTCTCCATCTACCTGATGATCCTGAGGAGCATTGGGATCTTCTTGGTTACAGTCCTGTGGAAGAAGAGGACGGGACATCTCTCTGGTGTTGTCCGCTTACTGGATAGATCTGGAGGAAACACATACAGGGAGTGAATTCATTCTTTACATACAGATAATTATAGGCCGTGTGTATTTAGTCCAGTCTATTACCTGGTGATGTGAGGGGCTGGGGAACCTCCATTATGACATTCTTGTACAGATCTTTGTGTCCTTCTAAATACGCCCACTCCTCCATGGAGAAATAGACTGCGACATCCTGACACCTTATAGGAACCTGACACATACAATGATACCGTCATCCCCCGATCCCTTCATAGTGTTACTGTATAATGTCCCAGCATTCCCAGCACTGTCACCTCTCCAGTCAGCAGCTTAATCATCTTGTAGGTGAGTTCTAGGATCTTCTGGTCATTAATGTCCTCATGGATCAGGGGTGAGGTGGAGGCCCTGTGATTGGGCTCAGGGGTCTTCCACATCCCTCAGACACAGGGTCCTGACAGCGATCACTAGAGGTCTTCTTCACCACTGTGTAATCCTGGTAATGGAGAGACACATTAATAAAGCTCACTACAGACATTTCCAGAGTCCTCACCTCTCCAGTTCTGTCCGTTATTCCCATAGATAAGAATGATGTAATGTGACGTCATCAGAATCTCTCACCTCTCCAGTGAGACGGAAGAGGATCTCTAGGGTGAGGTGTAATATCCTCTCCGCCATCTTGTCTCTGTCCACATCCATCTTTGATGGGTAAATCAGGAAAATTCTCTTCTACAGAAGATCTTCACTGAGAGGATCAGATATTGTAGAGACCTGAATGAGAAGAAGATGAGGCGATGTAACATCATAAGAATCCTGTAATAATACAATTACTGGAAATAATAAGGGAAACATATGAGGAGATTTATTATCTTACAACATTCTGCATTTTTCTCTGACATCTGCTAATAGAGATGAGCGAATCTGAACAGTATAGTTCGGCATCCATACTGAACACCTACTGTTCGGGCATGGACGCTGAACTCGGACTTCACCAGGAAGTCCGTGTTACTGTTCGGGATCACCTGCCCAAACAACGGGTGATTGTCGCACTGTCATGTGCATGACAGCGTGGCAAACACCGCTTCTGATCGGCAGTGAAATCATCCCCGCCTGTCAGAGAGCCACGGTTCCCACCCTCCAGCCACACTCCACATAGAGAATAATGGAGCCTCCAGCACCGACCTCCACCCGCAGAGCCGCACTCCACATAGAGAATAATGGAGCCTCCAGCACCGACCTCCACCCGCAAAGCCACACTCCACATAGAGAATAATGGAGCCTCCAGCACCTACCTCCACCCGCAGAGCCGCACTCCACATAGAGAATAATGGAGCCTCCGGCACCGACCTCCACCCGCAGTCCTTTAAGCCTACTGTTTATTTAGGACTTTTAATAGGAAAACTAGTTGTCCTGCTTTAGCAGTTCCTAAGCGGTTTCGGACTGTTGTGTGCACAAAACCAAATGAAGAAAACAATCTCTCCTGCCGATGAAGCCGATGCAGTCAGTAGCTGAGTAGCTACATTTATTATCTTCGCTGGAAGAACAAGTGATTGCGACTTCCACCAGTCCAGTGGTTTTAGTTCATTAACGACGTTATCTGCAAACATGTATTTTTGAAATGGTGCAGATTCACACTTCAATTTCAGCACAGTTGCCACAATGTCATGGTTAGTATTGGCGAGCCACTCCATTGCAGAGTTGATTTCCGCCTCAGATAGTTTTTTCCCTCTGTAGATGGGATGCAAGATATTGGCCAAATAGTGTTCTTTCTTTTAATGCTTGGTCCTTGCGGTGGTGTATTGCAACCTTTACATTGTTTGAGAGGTTCAAGCGATCTAGCGAACCTTCTAAATCTTTCCAAACTTCTGTGGCATCAGCTATGGTTGCAGTATCTTTCTGCATTTTATCCAACGCAATAGATATTGGCTTTAACCTTTCCAAAAGGTCCTCGGCATTTCTCTTCACACCAAGATTTAATACTTTGCTTCGTATATAGCATCAATTTTATCCCGATGTGTTTCGCAAATGGACACTAATTTTGACCAGTTGTTAATAAACAGTTCCAAGCATTCAGCCAAGGTATTCCATCTAACATCTTGTGGTAGAACCAACTTCAGTCCTCCCATTTCCTTGTAGGTTGCAGGTGCAAAATGATTATTGCGGAAATATTTAACAATTTCTACATGTTCCTTGACACCCGAAATATGCAGGTCTTTTGCCAAAAGATGCAACAAATGGGCAGAACAACCGTATGTAATGACATTTGTGTCATCCTCATGTGCCAGTTCCGCTCGCATTTTTGCCACATTGCTTGCGTTATCAGTAACTAAGCTCCTTACTTTACATCCAAACTGTTCTTGGCATTGGTGAATTGAGTTCTTAGCAATTTCAAGTAAATATTCAGCAGTATGTGAATTTCCAGATGTGTCGATTGTGTCTGTAAGGTAAGTTTCACCATCTTCTGTTGTGACACAAGTGCAAATTATGGGGTCGTTGTGGATGTTGCTCCAACCATCCAAGCTCATGTTAACAACTTTGTCTTTCAAATATTTTGTACAAGCCGCTCTTTCTTTGTCGTATATAGCCTGAAGATGTTTTCCTGAGATATCAAATCTACTTGGTGGTTTGTAGCCTGGTCTTATTCCTTCGATCGTTTGTACAAACAATGGGTGTTCAACTAGTCGGAAAGAAGAATTGGTTGCAAATATGAATTTAGCAATTAATTCATCAAAATGTTCTTTCTTGCTCGTCGTAGTCTTTTAAGAGGAATTTTTCTACACTTTGCACGCAAAGTTTTTTGTTGGGCTGTTTTGTTGAAGTTGTACCCAGATATTGATTGTCACGTGCAGCACAAGCCATATTTGACCCTGAAAGCACAGTAATTAAAAATATAATTCAACTGCGTATTTGAAGAAATATAACGAAAATATTTTGAAACAAACTTTTTGAACAATGTAATGGTCCTCGTCCTATAAGGGCTGTCTCAAAAGTTATGCTACTCAAGTTTCCGGTGAAGTTGCTGTAATACTAGTATATCAGAGCAACTGAAAAAAATTATGTCACAAAAGTTTTAAAAATGTTTTTTTAAAAAAATGGTCAATTTGGCAGACTTCAAAAGTGAATAGTAGCCTACAATAAATAAAAAAAAAAAATAGGCGTATACACTCTTTTATTTTTACTTAACATTAATCTTCTGTGAAATATTGCCTTAACATAAATTTAAATTCTATACTCCAGAACTAGTGCTAGAAATTTTTCTTTTCATAGACTTTAACCCCTTCACCCCCAAGGGTGGTTTGCACGTTAATGACTGGGCCAATTTTTACAATTCTGACCACTGTCTCTTTATGAGGTTATAACTCTGAAACGCTCAACGGATCTGCGCGATTCTGAGATTGTTTTCTCGTGACATATTGTACTTCACGTTAGTGGTAAAATTTCTTTGATATACCTTGCGTTTATTTTTGAAAAAAAAATGCAAATATGGCGAAAATTTTGAAAATTTGCAATTTTCAAACTTTGAATTTTTTTCCCTTAAAACAGAGAAATATGTCACACAAAATAGTTAAGAAATAACATTTCCCACATGTCTACTTTACATCAGCACAATTTTGGAACCAAAATTTTTTTTTGTTAGGAAATTATAAGGGTTAAAAGTTGACCAGTGATTTCTCATTTTTACAACAAAATTTACAAAGCCATTTTTTTAGGGACCACATCACATTTGAAGTCACTTTGAGGGGTCTATATGGCAGAAAATACCCAAAAGTGACACCATTCTAAAAACTGCACCCCTCAAGGTACTCAAAACCACATTCAAGAATTTTATTAACCCTTCAGGTGCTTCACAGGAGCTGAAGCAACGTGGAACGAAAAAATGAATATTTAACTTTTTAGCCACAAAAATGATCTTTTACAAACTTTTTTTTATTTTCACAAGGGTAAAAGGAGAAAATGGACAGATAAAGTTGTTGTGCAATTTCTCCTGAGTACGCCAATACCCCATATGTGGGGGAAAACCACTGTTTGGGCACACGGCAGAGCTCGTAAGGGAAGAAGCGCCGTTGACTTCTTCAAACTAAAATTGGCTGGAGTTGAGATTGGACGCCATGTCGTGTTTGGAGAGCCCCTGATGCGCCTAAACAGTGGAAACCCCCCACAAGTGACACATTTTGGAAACTAGACCCCCTAAGGAACTTATCTAGATCTGTTGTGAGCACTTTGAACCCCTAAGTGTTTCACAAAAGTTTTATAATGCCTGGGTGTGAAAAAAAAAAAAACAATTTTCCACAAAAATGATTTTGTTAGTCCCAAATTTTTGATTTTCCCAAGGAAATTGGACCCCAAAAGTTGTTGTCCAATTTGTCCTGAGTACGCTGATACCCCATATGTGGGGGGGGGGAAACTGTTTGGGCGCATGGCAGGGCTTGGAAAGGAAGCAGTAACGTTTTGGAATGCAAACATTGATGGGGTCATGTTCCACTTGTAGTGCCCCAGATGAGCCTAAACAGTGGAAACCCCCCACAAGTGACCCCATTTTGGAAGCTAGACCCCCTAAGGAACTTATCTAGATCTTTGGTGAGCACTTTGAACCCCCAAGTGCTTCACACAAGTTTATAATGCCCGGGCATGAAAATAAAAAATCCTATTTTTTTCCCACAAAAATTATCTCTTAGTCACTAATTTTTTATTTTCCCATAGGTAACAGGAGAAATTGGACCTCAAAAGTTGTTGTCCAATTTGTCCTGAGTACGCTGATACTCCATATGTGGGGGGGAATCACTGTTTGGGCGCACGGCAGAGCTCGGAAGGTAAGGAGCACCATTTGACTTTTTCCAACCAAAATTGGCTGGAATTGAGATTAGAAGCCATGTTGCATTTGGAGAGCCCCTGAGTGCCTAAACAGTGGAAACCCCCACACAAGTGACCCCATTTGGGAAACTAGACCCCCTAAGGAACTTATCTAGATCTTTGGTGAGCAATTTGAACCCCCAAGTGCTTCACACAAGTTTATAACGTAGAGCGTAAAATTAAAAAATCATATTTTTTCCACAAAATTGATCTTTTCACCCCAATTTTTATTTTCCCAAGGGTAACAAGACTCCAAAAGTTATTGTGCAATTTGTCCTGAGTACACTGATACCCCATATGTGGGGGTAAACCACTGTTTGGGTGCATGGCAGAGTTTGAAGGGAAGGAGCGCCGTTTGAGTTTTTCAAAGCAGAATTGGCTGGATGCCATGTCGTGTTTGGAGAGCTCCTGATCTGCCTAAACAGTGGAAACCCCCACAAATGACACCATTTGGAAACTAGACCCCTCAAGGAACTTATCTAGATGTGTGGTGAGCACTTTGAACCCCCAAGTGCTTCACAGAAGTTTATAACGTACAGCCGTAAAAATAAAAAAAAATCTTTTTTTTTTACAAAAATGATTTTTTGGCCCCCAATATTTTATTTTCACAAGGGTAACAGGAGAAATTGGAACCCAAAAGTTGTTGTCCAATTTGTCCTGAGTATGCTGATACCCAATATGTTGTAGTAAACTACTGTATGGGCGCACGTCGGGGCTCGGAAGGGAAGTAGTGACGTTTTGGATTGCAGACTTTGATGGATTGGTCTGGGGTGTCATGTTGCCTTTGGAGAGCCCCTGATGTGCCTAAACAGTGGAAACCCCACACAAGTGACCCCATTTTGGAAAATAGACCCACAAGGAACTTATCTAGATGTGTGGTGAGCACTTTGAACCCGAAAGTGCTTCACAGAAGTTTATAGCGTACAGCCGTAAAAATAAAAAATCCTTTTTTTTTTACAAAAATGATTTTTTCGCCCCAAATATTTTATTTTCAAAAGGGTAACAAGAGAAATTGGACCCAAAAGTTGTTGTCCAATTTTCCTGAGTACGCTGATACCCAATATGTGGAGAAAACTACTGTATGGGCGCACGTCAGGGCTCGGAAGGGAAGTAGTGACGTTTTGGATTACAGACTTTGATGGAATGGTCTGGGGGCGTCATGTCGCATTTGGAGAGCCCCTGATGCGCCTAAACAGTGGAAATCCCAACAAGTGACCCCATTTTGGAAAATAGACCCCACAAGGAACTTATCTAGGTGTGTGGTGAGCGCTATGAAGCCCCAAGTGCTTCACAGAAGTTTATAATGTACAGCCGTTAAAACAAAAAAAATCATTTTTTTTTTTACAAAAATGATATTTTCGCCCCCAGTTTTTTATTTTCCCAAGGGTAACAGAAGAAATAGGACAAATTGCACAATAACTCTTGGGGTACAGAGTACGCTGATACCCCATATGTGGGGGTAAACTACTGTTTGGGCGCATGGCAGAGCTCAGAATGTGAAGGAGCACAGTTTGACTTTTTCAAACGCAGAATTGACTGGAATTGAGATCAGACGCCATGTCACATTTGGAGAGCCCCTGATGTGCCTAAACAGCGGAAACCCTCCAATTCTAACTCCAACCCTAACCCCAAACACACCCCTAACCCTAGTCCCAACCCTAACCACAAACCTAACCCTAACACACCCCTAACCCTAATCCCAACCCTAACCCTAACCTAACGTTAGCGCCAACCCTAACCCTAACCCTAATGGAAAAATGGAAATAAATAAATTTTTTAATTTTATTATTTTTCCCTAACTAAGGGGGTGATAAAGGGGGGTTTGATTTACTATTTATAGCGGGTTTTTGTGATTGGCAGCTGTCACGCTAAAAGACGCTTTTTATTGCAAAAAGTAGTTTTTGCATCACCACATTTTGAGAGCTATAATTTTTGCATATTTTGGCCCACAGAGTCATTTGAGGTCTTATTTTTTGCGGTACGAGGGACGTTTTTATTGGTACCATTTTTGACCACGTGACGTTTTTTGATCGCTTTTTATATTGATTTTTGGGAGGTTAGAATGAACAAAAATCAGCAATTCATGAATTTTCTTTTGGGGAGGCGTTTATACCGTTCCGGCTGTGGTAAAATTGATAAAGCAGTTTATTCTTCGGGTCAGTACGATTACAGTGATACCTCATTTATATCATTTTTTTATGTTTGGGGGTTTTTATAGAATAAAAGCAATTTTATCTAAAAAATTATTTTTGCATCGCTTTATTCTGCGAGCTATAACTTTTTTATTTTTTCGCTGATGATGCTGTATGACGGCTCGTTTTTTTGCGGGACAAGATGACGTTTTCAGCGGTACCATGTTTATTTATATCCGTCTTTTTGTTGCGTGTTATTCCACTTTTTGTTCTGCGGTATGATGATAAAGCTTGATTTTTTGCTTAGTTTTTTTTTTTTTTAAGGGGTTCACTAAAGGGGTTAACTAGTGGGATAGTTTTATAGGGGGGGTCGTTACGGACGCGGCGATACCAAATATTTGTACTTTTATTGTTTTATTTTTTTTTATTTACAGAAGAAAAGAATTATTGGGGAATATATATATTTTTTACTTTTTATTATTTTTTTTTTAACTTTTTTACTTTGTCCCAGGGTGGGACAATCACAGTATTTAGCAGATCGCTGGTGTGACAGTGTGCACAGCACTCTGTCACACCAGCGATCGCTCTGGCAGTGCGCAGGCTTCTCATGCCTGCTTTCAGCAGGCACTGAGGAAGCCGCCCCCTGCAGGACCCCGGCGCATCTTGGATCCGGGGACCTGGAGGGAGGACGGACCCTCGGAACAGCGCGACACATCGCGCTGCTCTGAGGGTCTCAGGGGAGCGCGCAGGGAGCCCCCTGCCTGCGCGATCCTCCCCTGTGCCCCGGTACACCGCGATCATGTTTGATGCGGTGTGCCAGGGGTTTAATGTGCCGGGAGCGGTCCGTGACCGCTCCTGACACATAGTGCTGGGTGTCAGTTGATAATCAGCTGACACCCTGCGCGATCGGCTGCGCTCCCCCCGGAGCGCGTCCCGATTGCACGAGGATCGTACTATCCCGTCCCCGGTCATACGGGCCCAGGTACCATGGACGGGATAGTACGTCGATGGCAGTAAGGGGTTAACCATCCCAGTAAAACGTCGTTAAAAAGGTTGTAATTGCCAGACTTACCACTAGTGCAGGTCCTGGTGCATAAGAAGCTGTGGGGTTCATTGAATTAGTTTTCACTATCACATCTTCATTTCCCTTCTGGTTGCAGTTTTCATAATGTGATTTCAAACGGCAAACAAGTCCTTGGTTACCTTTTGGTTTTGCACTTTGCCTCCCACCTTTCTTTCCAAGCTCTGCTGGCATCTCAACAAAATGAACCAAATAGGGTTCTCTTACGACTCCATGGCTCACGCAGTCACTTTGAAGTTGATTGTTACTACAGCAAGTACTGTGATGAACTATCCAACAAGTTTGGGTTCAATGAATGGAAAAAGAAAAAGAAACCAAGCTACAGAAAGTGAAAAACCAAAACTAGAAGTGTGGGTTAATTGAACATGATTGAAAGTTTCAATTTAATGTGATTTATATTAAAAAATCTTTGATTTAATCAGGATTTAAATCATGATTAAAAACACATTTAAAAAAAAAAAAATCATTGATTTTAAATTGGCGTGATTTAAATAAACCACCCTGCTAGGAGCCCCCAAAAAATTTAGGGCCCAAAAATTTTTTGCCCGCCCTTTCATCTTGCCTGCCCATCATCATTCCCCTTTTCTATTATTTCCCCCCCATTAATTCATCTCACGCCTTCCCCCTTTTCATTTTCCCCCTATCATCATTTTTCCCCATTATTCACCTATTGCCTTTCCCTTACATCATTCCCCCCATTAAATTTATCATCCCTTCCCATTACATTGCCCCCTGTCATCACATATTATCTCCCCTTTTAAATTTTTATCATCATTGCCTTCCCATTTAATTGCCCCCCCATTTTTATCATCATTTTGCCCCCCTTAATATCATCATATTGCCCCCCACACTCATCATCATTGCCCCCCTATCATTATCTCATCTTGCTCCCCTTTAAATCTCTCATTGCCTTATTATCATTGCCCCCTTCTATCGCCTCCCCCCTTTATACTCCATCATTGCCCCTTCCCTTATTTTCCCCCCATTTATCATTGCCCCCCCTTAAAATCATCACAGTTTTTGCCTTCCCATTACATTGCCCCCCCTTAAAATCATACCATCATTATTTCCTTCCCCTCATGCCCCCCACCCCCACTTCCCCAAAATACAGACAGGGAGCACTCTCTCACATACACGCAGGGGACACAACCAGAAAAAATCCCCACCTGCGGCGTCGGCGCTCTTGCCACAGCGGCCCCCATGTGACTCATTCGCGGCGTGCTGTGAGGAGGAGCGCCGGGCCCCTTGGGGGAATGGGCAGCGGAGCAGGGGGAAAGGAATTTATTGCGCCAATGCGCCCGGGGGCCTGAGCAAACGGGGGGGGGGCCGTGGCGCCCCTGAGGGGGCCCGGGGGGACCGCGGGGGGGGCCCCCCGCCCGCCCGGGCCCCCCTTTTTAAACCCGGGCGCCCCGGGAGATTTTTGGGCCACTGGCGACCCGGATTTGTCAAATCTGAAGAGAATAATGGGCTCCGGGGGAAAATCCCCCGCAAGCCGCACTCCCCTAGAGAATAATGGAGCTCCGGCACCAACTCCCCCGCAGAGCCCCCCCACATAGAGAAAATGGGGGCCTCCGCACCGACCTCCCCCCGAGACCACTACAAGGAAAAATGGAGCCTCGGGACCTCCCCCACCCGCAGAACCACTCCAAAAAGAAAAAGGAGCCTCCGGGGACCAACCCCCACCCCCGAGGCACTCCCCTAGGAATAAAGGAGCCCCCGGGACCAATCCCCAAAGAAGCCACACTCCACATAGAGAAATGGAGCTCGGCACCTAACTCCACCGCAGAGCCCCACCCACTAGAGAATAATGGGCCTCCCGGGACCCACCTCCCCCGCAAGCCCCAACCCCAAGAGAATAAAGGAGCCCCGGGACCCACCCCACCCCCAGAGCCCACCCACATAGAGAAAAACGGGGGCCCCACACCTACCTCCCCCCGCAAGCGCACTCACTAGAGAAGACTCCGGCACCGACCCCCCCGCAAGCGCATCCCCAAGAGAAAAAAAAAGAGCCCGCGGCACCGATTCCCCCCCATCCAATAAAGAATAAAGGGGGGCCCCCGGGACCCACTCCCCCCCGCAGAGCGCACTCCCTAAAGAATAAAGGAGCCCCCGGACCCTCCCCAGCAGAGCCGCACCCACATAGGAAAACGGGGCCCCGGCACCTACCCCCACCCGCGAGCCCCCATCACATAGAGGATAATTTGGCATACCCCACCCCAGAGCCGATCACAAAGGAAACGGGGGGGGGG
>JARQOD010009853.1:0-29664 GCA_033576555.1 Oophaga sylvatica
TTTTAGGAGATTTTTCCCTCGGCTAAAGGTCCTTCCGAACTTCTTACAGATAACCTTTGCCTCATCAATAGTATTTTGGTCAAAAAAGTGCCACACTGCACTCTTCCTACTATGGGACAAATTTTCAGGGCCGTCTGGCCAAGCTATCCTGCAACTATTTTTGTTTTTTTAACATGTTTTTGGACTGCTACGGGCCTGCCAGATAACCGCAGCTGCGATGTCGATGCCTGCCAAGGATCCTCCTCGTCTTCTAAGCTATTGCCAGCAGCACCCTCTTCCCGCAATGGATGCCAATCCGGGTCAACAACTGGGTCATCCATCACCTCCTCTTCAATTTCATCTGCACCTTCCTCTGTGTCACCGTGTAAGGTGTTAGAGTATGCGGGAAGGGACACCTGAGTTTCATCAGGGTCAGATTCTGGCTCAGTAGACTGCGAGGGCAATGTAGTGCTCTGGGTGAATGTACCAGCAGAATCAGATAGCACTGGCTGTGGATCAGTGCACTCCATGTCATATTCATCTTGGACTGGGGAATTCAGGATTTGACTTGATAACACAGGCATGGTATGTGAAAAGAGCTCCAGGGAGTAATCTGAAGTGTGGCCTGCCGCATCCTTCACTTTTGGTGGGGGTGAAGGACACAAGGAAAGGTGTCGTTCCTGACCAGGAGCCTGCACTGACGACTTAGTGCTTGCATTTTTTGAAACTTCATAAGAGGAGGCGATAGAGCTGGAGGCTGTTTCGGCAATGTAAGCCAAAACCTGTTCCTGATGCTCTGGCTTTAAAAGCGGTTTACCTACTCCCAGAAAAGGGAGCCTTCCAGGCCTTCTGGAGTCAGACGATGACACAGGCTCAACACCTTCTGCCTTAGGTGCTATTGGGCTTTTGGTACTACCAGCAGATGCACCACCACCATCAGTACCAGCTGGCCGCCCCCCGCCCACCATACTTCCTCATGTTTGGGAAATGTACCAAAAATACCAGCAGATATATGGTACTGTATGAGGAGCATACAGCTGTATATGGCGTAGGGGAAAATGTAAATCTCCGTATATATTTCCGGAGTCACACACAGACGATCACTCAGTATGGATTTGACCGTAATACAAATAGCAGATATACGGTACTGTATCAGAAGAGTACAGCTGTATACAGTGTAGGGGAAAATTGCAATCTCCGTATATATTTCCGGAGTCACACACAGACGCTCACTCAGTATGGATTTGACCTTAATACAAAGAGCAGATAAAGCGTACAGCTGTACACGGTGTAGGGGAAAATTGCAATCTCCGTATATATTTCCGGAGTCATGCACAGACGATCACACAGTATCGATTTGACCGTAATACAAAGAGCAGATATACGGTACTGTCTCAGAAGCGTACAGCTGTTTACGGTGTAGGGGAAAATTGCAATCTCTGTATTTATTTCCAGAGTCACACACAGACGATCACACAGTATCGATTTGACCGTAATACAAAGAGCAGATATACGGTACTGTCTCAAAAGCGTACAGCTGTATACGGAGTAGGGGAAAATTGCAATCTCCGTATATATTTCCGGAGTCACACACAGACGCTCAATCAGTATGGATTTGACCGTAATACAAAGAGCAGATATACGGTACTGTCTCAAAAGCGTACAGCTGTATACGGAGTAGGGGAAAATTGCAATCTCCGTATATATTTCCGGAGTCACACACAGACGCTCACTCAGTATGGATTTGACCGTAATACAAAGAGCAGATATACGGTACTGTCTCAGAAGCGTACAGCTGTTTACGGTGTAGGGGAAAATTGCAATCTCCGTATATATTTCCGGAATCACGCACAGACGATCACACAGTATCGATTTGACCGTAATACAAAGAGCAGATATACGGTACTGTCTCAAAAGCGTACAGCTGTATACGGAGTAGGGGAAAATTGCAATCTCCGTATATATTTCCGGAGTCACACACAGACGCTCACTCAGTATGGATTTGACCGTAATACAAAGAGCAGATATACGGTACTGTATCAGAAGAGTACAGCTGTATACAGTGTAGGGGAAAATTGCAATCTCCGTATATATTTCCGGAGTCACACACAGACGCTCACTCAGTATGGATTTGACCTTAATACAAAGAGCAGATATAGCGTACAGCTGTATACGGTGTAGGGGAAAATTGCAATCTCCGTATATATTTCCGGAGTCACGCACAGACGATCACACAGTATCGATTTGACCGTAATACAAAGAGCAGATATACGGTACTGTCTCAGAAGCGTACAGCTGTTTGCGGTGTAGGGGAAAATTGCAATCTCTGTATTTATTTCCGGAGTCACACACAGACGCTCAATCAGTATGGATTTGACAGTAATACAAAGAGCAGATATACGGTACTGTCTCAGAAGCGTACAGCTGTATACGGAGTAGGGGAAAATTGCAATCTCCGTATATATTTCCGGAATCACACACAGACGCTCACTCAGTATGGATTTGACCTTAATACAAAGAGCAGATAAGGCCTCTTTCACACTTCCGTTGTGTGACGTCCGCCCATCCGTGAAAGTGGCGGATCCGTCAGAAAAGTAAAAAAACGGATGCAAAAATGGTCAGTTTTCTGACGGATCCGCCAAGAAGATTTCACCCGGAAATGAGGCAAATTTCGTTTGTTCGAGAGAGAGAGAGAGAGAGAGAGAGAGACTGAGAGAGACCCCGGACACTGTTTTCTGCATTTTACTATGGTTTTCAATAGAGGCGACGGATCCGCAGGCGGATTCCGTAAAAAACGGATGCTGGCGGATCCGCCGCCCATAGGCGGCCATTGTAAAAAATGGCGGATGCGGCGGATCCGCCGTTGTCCGCCATTTTGGCGGTCAAAAAAAACGTTGCATTGGACGTTTTTTTGAAATGACGAACGCCAATTTTTTGGCGGATCCGTCCAAAAACGGACCTAACGGACGACCATCCGTCAAAATCCGTCACTAATGCAAGTCTAGGGGAAAAAAACGGATCCGCCAAAAAAAATGGCGGATCCGTTTTTTTCACATTTTGACGGATTTTGACTGACGTCGCACGACTGAAGTGTGAAAGAGGCCTAAAGCGTACAGCTGTACACGGTGTAGGGGAAAATTGCAATCTCCATATATATTTCCGGAGTCACGCACAGACGATCACACAGTATCGATTTGACCGTAATACAAAGAGCAGATATACGGTACTGTCTCAGAAGCGTACAGCTGTTTACGGTGTAGGGGAAAATTGCAATCTCTGTATTTATTTCCGGAGTCACACACAGACGCTCAATCAGTATGGATTTGACCGTAATACAAAGAGCAGATATACGGTACTGTCTCAGAAGCGTACAGCTGTATACGGAGTAGGGGAAAATTGCAATCTCCGTATATATTTCCGGAGTCACACACAGACGCTCACTCAGTATGGATTTGACCGTAATACAAAGAGCAGATATACGGTACTATCTCAGAAGCGTACAGCTGTATACGGTGTAGGGGAAAATTGCAATCTCCGTATATATTTCTGGAGTCACACACAGATAGTCAGCATGTATTTGTCCGTGATACCAGCCGGTACACGGTAGTGTGTGAGGAGCATACAGCTCTATATGGTGTTGGAAAAAATGAACGGTCGGTAAGTGTGCTTGTGCTGATTGCAATTGTGCTGAACAGTCACAGTGCAGAGAGTTGAAAGATGGCGACGCTGAGGAGTCCAGAGTAGAGCAGTACCCAGCGAGTAGAGGTATTTCATTTTTTTTAATGGTTGGAGCAATGTATGGGGAGCATTATACACTGGAGAATTATATATGGGGCCCATCATACACTTGAGCATCATAGATAGGGCCCATTATACACTGGAGCATCATCCATGGGGCACATTATACTGTATACTGGAGCATCATATGGGGCCCATTATATATGGCACATCATATGGGGCACTTTATATATGGATCATCACATTGAGACCATTATATATGGAGCATTATATATGGGGACCATTATATTTGGAGCATTATATGGGTTCTTCATACACTGGAGCATCATATATGGGCCCCATCATATACTAGAGCATCATATGGGGTTCATTATTTATGGGGCATCATATAGGGCCCTTTATATATGGAGCATCATATGTGGCCTATTCTGTATGGAGCATTATATGGGCCTCATTATTTTGTATAGAGCAATATATGGGGCTCATTATTTTGTATGGCGCACTATGTGGTGCCCATAATAATGTATGGAGGACTATACTGTCCGTTTTTTGAGCTATTGTAGAATTTAAAATAGATATAACTCAAGTAATGTAAGAAGTGAAGTATTTGGCATTGTACTATACCTATATTTCTCTGCCGTATCGGAGCATCATGAATTGTGGTATGTGTTAAAGAGGCCCACTGAGACTCTTTGACCCAGGGCCCACGAAAACCTGGAGCCAGCACTGCCCCCCCACAACTTTAGCCAAATAACCCCCAGTTTTCAATGCGTTACTATTATTATAAAGTTAATTAAGGTTGACAAGCTTAAGTAATAAGAATTGATGTCGTTGGCATTGAAATGGGCACTGTAGGTGTGTTTACTGTCCTCCACTCCCTGCCGACTTTTATTCCCCATTGACTTGCATTGGGGTCAGATTTTCGACTCCGACCCAACCATTTCCGTTAGTCGGCCGACTTCGTTCGACTCGACTTTTGAGAAGGTCGGGTTTCACGATACCCGACTCGACCCTAAAAAGGCAAAGTCTCTCATCTCTATTCAATACGTAGGTTGTACTGCCAATGCTTTAAAAGTTCGAGCTAGACGTCATTTGTCGGATGCCGTTAGTAAGAAAATAACTAAGTGCTCTGCCGCATCCAGATATTTTTCTATGCAACATGATGATGATTTATCCATGTTTAAAATTCTGGGGATAGAAAAAGTAGTCAAACCATGGAGGGAGGAGATCATCGTAGAAAATTAATGAATAGAGAATCCTGGTGGATATATAATTTAAAGACGAGAATTCCTAGAGGTATGAATATAAGACAGGATTTAACTTATCATTATATTTAATTTGGAATTTTTCCTTGCGTTTTTGTTGCGTTTTTTGTGTTATTTGATTGTTTTATTTTTGCACATTGTTTTTTGTTTATTATCATTCGTTGGTTTTACTTACTTTTGATGTGTTGGGGGCTATTTTGCTTGAGAAAATTTATTATTGTTTTCTCTTTATATGTGGTCTGCTATTCTTACCTTTGAGTATGTATCAGGTGTTGACTAATTAATGCGTATTAGCTCATTGACTTTTTCACCTGTTTTAGCAACCATTTACACCATGTTCCAAATTATTATGCAAATTGGTTTTAAGTGTCATAGTGTTTTTTTTTGTAAATGAAACCCATTGATGGTATTGTGTCTCAGGGTTCTTTGGATCACTGAAATGAATCTCAGATTCCTGTGATAATTAGTTTGCCATGTGAGCCCAATAAAAGGAAAACTGGATGTTCCTCATCGAATTAAGAGAGCAGCTGCTAAAAAGCCATTACAAACCTGCAAACAGATATTTGAAGCTGCTGGTGCCTCTGGAGTCCCTCGAACCTCAAGGTGTAGGATCCTTCAAAGGCTTGCTGTGGTGCATAAACCTACTATTCGGCCACCTCTAAACAGTGCTCACAAGCAGAAACGGTTGCCGTGAGCCCCCACATACATGAAGATTACTTTTCAAACAGTCTTGTTTACTGATGAATGTGGAGCAACCCTGGATAGTCCAGATGGATGGAGTAGTGGATGGTTGGTGGATGGCCACCATGTCCCAACAAGGCTGCAACGTCAGCAAGGAGGTGGAGGAGTCATGTTTTGGGCCGGAATCATGGGGAAACAGCTGGTAGGGCCCTTTAAGGTTCCTGAAGGTGTGAAAATGACCTCTGCAAAGTATATAGAGTTTCTGACTGACAACTTTCTTCCATGGTATAAAAAGCAGAAATGTTTCTTCAGGAGCAAAATCATCTTCTTACATGACAATGCACCATCTCATGCTGCAAAGAACACCTCTGAGTCATTGGCTGCTATGGGCAAAAAAGGAGATAAACTCATGGTGTGGCCAGCATCTTCCCCTGACCTCAACCCTATAGAGAACCTTTGGAGTATCATCAAGCAAAAGATCTATGAGGGTGGGAGGCAGTTCACATCAAAACGGCAGTTCTGGGAGGCTAGTCTGACTTCATGCAAAGAAATACAAGCAGAAACTCTCCAAAAACTCACAAGCTCAATGGATGCAAGAATTGTGAAGGTGATATCAAAGAAGGGTTCCTATATTAACATGTAACTTGGCCTGTTAGGATGTTTTGGAGTTAAATAGCTTTTTTGTTCAGTGAATGTGACCTCCTAATGCTGCAAATTCCACAAATGAGCATTTTCAGTTCTTTAAAACATATCAAATGTTTAGAAATTCTACTGTGCCTAATAATTTGGAACAGTGCATTTTGAGTTTATTCCTTTGGGAGATTATACTGTTATCATTGGGAGGTTTCTTCAATAAAATTCGATGTATACTCTAACGGGTGATGACTTTTATTAGACTGACTGTCATTTGCACGACCACTTAGGAAAATCAGAGAATAATATAATTTGCATAATAATTTGGAACATGGTGTATATATACTGTAACATCTGCAAAATAGAATATGTGTAGAGCAATGAATAAGAGCTGCTAAGCTCGAAACGTGTCTGTTCTGTTCCACTTGGGTGGTGATATCATGCTGTAAAGAAGTTAGTTTTTATGTAATTTGTCCATTAGAGGAATTTCTCCAGGAATGGAAGCTGGATTTTCTCTATTCATTTTAACCCCTTTAATGCTCCTAACAAATAAAAACATGAGAATTAGTCAGTTTTACAAATAATATTTATATCCAGGTACCTTTTAGATGACATAATCTCTGGAGTCGTTCTCCTTTTCTTCATCTTGTCCAGACCCCATAATGAGTTTTCTCATCTACAACCATCTCTGTAGACTTTCATCTTCTCCGGTCTTCTGCAGCAAATCTCCACATGATGCCCTTAAAGATAGAAGTGTCATTATAATGCTCCTGAATAAAAATATCTGCAGTACCCTGAGCCCCTGAATAAATAACTACCCCTCACTATATTGTCTGCACAAAATATGACCCCACGCTGTCCCTCTTATGGTTCATGCTCTTCACACTGTCCTCTCCTTTCCATACTGGGGCACCTTTTCACACTGTCCTCTCACAGTGTCATCCGTATAGGGCTCAGTCTCTATACTGTACCCTTTCATCACACTGCCCCTCCTTGGTATACTATCCCATCCTGGCTGTACCCTTACACTGTTCCCCCATGCTACGCCTACTCAGTTTCTATTCTGTGCCCACTCACTTTTCTCCCCCCATACTGTCGCCTCACACTATTCCCCTCCATCCTTATACTGTCTCCTCTCACTTCCCCCTGCTCACCACACCATCTCCTCATATATTTACCCCCTTACTCTCTATACTCTCTGCTCACACATACCCCTGACTCCCCATACTGTGTCTGCACACATCCCATCACCCTCACTCCCCATACTGTGTCCACATACATTTTTCCCATCGCTACTCATACTGTGTCCACATACATTCACCGTTCACTCCCCATACTGTCTGCACCTATCCTCCATACTGTTTCCTCATACATGCTCTCATACATACATGCTTATCATTTTGTGTCCTCAAATCCCACACACACATTAAATCCCTCCATCTCCACTCCAAATCTCCCCACACACATTAAATCCCCCCATCCCCACTCCAAATGTCCCCACACACATTAAATCTCCCCATCCCCACTTCAAATCTCCCCACACACATTAATTCCCCATCCCCACTCCAAATCTCCCCACACACATTAAATCTCCCCATCCCCACTCCATATCTCCCCACACATATTAAATCCCCCTTCCCCACTCCAAATCTCCCCACACACATTAAATCCCCCCATCCCCACTCCAAATCTCCCCACACACATTAAATCCCCCCATCCCCACTCAAAATCTCCCCACACACATTAAATCCCCCTATCCGCACTCCATATCTCGGTCTCCTATTGGAACTCCCTTCTGCCGGATGCGAAGTGACGCGCGGTGGGTGGCATGTGTGCGCCCAGGCACATGATGAGGTATGCTGGTGCCGAGTCATCGGCTCCTCCCTCCCCTGCCCGACATCTAATAGGGATTCCCGCCTCGCTGACATGCGCCGTGGCCTGAGACGTAACAGGGGGGCAGCGGGGGCATGTGCCCCGGGTGCAACTGGCATGGGGGTGCAGTCGGACCGCCTTATGCCGCGGTCCGCAGTGTCTTCCCCGGCAGCCGCATTCTGCCGCCCCCCCTGACTGTGAGTCGGCCGTTCTCTGTGTCAGCTGTCAAGCTAACAGCCGGAACAAAGAAGCTGCAGCGTGCCGGCTCCCGGGGATCAATTGTACTCGCGTCTGTATAGACGCGAGTACAATTGAAGCTCTGACCACCGCCAGCAGCGTGATCAGTGCTCCAGTTGAGCTGAAGACACTGAAGACTGAAGACTATTTTTGTGCATTAATATGCCAAGCAACCACGCCCTCCATGGATTGGCAGGCTTTGAGTGGTTGCCTCATCGACTTTCTTGCACCTGTGTTAAATGGGTCCACTGCATCCTGTTAGTGCATTTGTTTGGAGGCCTGGGCAAGTAAACATCTCTGCCTTTTTTCTGCTGTTTTTTTGAATTTGTGAAGGATTTTTAAGTCCTCTTTTTGCTGTTCAGTGATATCAGGGTCTTGTCTTATTTTTTGTATTAGTGCTTCGATGACTAGAATACAGAAAAAGGGAGGAAAAGGAGATCCCTGATGATTTACAATTTGAAGCTCTTTGAGAAGGAGCTATTAACTCTTTTTCTTGCTGAAGGTTGAGAATAGTTTTAGGATGGCATTTACAGATGCAGGTGGGAAAGCAAATCTTTCCAAGGTGCTTGCCATGTGTCACGATTATTTAGTGTGTCTAAACGCAGAGAATTACTGTCTGTTGTCAAATTTACAGCAGCGGTGTACTGAGCTGTCAGTATTTGATGGACAGCTCAGCTGTCCAAATGGATGCTGGGGCGTGCTGAGCTGTCATTGTCTTGAATGACAGTTTAGCTGTCCAATTGGAATTAGGGCATGGGCGTACCCACCATGGGGCAGGGGGGGGGCAGCTGCCCCCCCTAGAAGCAGGGGCGCCCGCGCGCACCTATCATGATGAGGCCACCCAGCCCCTTTTTCTTCTGCCGGCCCTTTAAAAGGTGCTTGCGACGCACATAGGGGTTAAGAACGTCCTGACGTTATATGTCAGGACATTCTTTGTGGGCGGAGAGAGTGCGCTCTGCTCTCCCGCCCCTGGCTGCAGGCCTGCAGCAGTTGGTTGTGAGAGCTGCAGCCTCACCGTATCAGGCATCAGGGAGTCCAGGCAGGACACACTCCCTACCCACGCGTGCCTGATGCCTGCCTGCTGCAATCACGTGGCATTAGGTCGGGTGGCGGGTATCATCACATCAGGGACGCCGGTCTCTCTGGGACTGGGTGAGTCACTCAGACTGCCAGACTGAGTGTATAATAATAATAATTGATCCAGAAAGATGTTTAAAGTAAAATACATCAGCCCAGCGGCCAGCACCTGTAATACAGTGGGGCTGATGTATATACAGATGCTGGGCTGGGGTTGGTGACGTATATACAGGTGCTGGGCTGGAGGCTGGGGCTGATGTATATACAGGTGCTGGGCTGGAGGCTGGTGACGTATATACAGGTACTGGGCTGGAGGCTGGTGACGTATACAGGTGCTGGGCTGGAGGCTGGTGATGTATACAGGTACTGGGCTGGAGGCTGGTGATGTATATACAGGTGCTGGGCTGGAGGCTGGTGATGTATATACATGGTGCTGGGCTGGAGGCTGGTGATGTATATACAGGTGCTGGGCTGGAGGTTGATGTATATACAGGTGCTGGGCTGGGGCTGGTGATGTATATACAGGTGCTTGGCTGGAGGTTGGTGACGTATACAGGTGCCAGGCTGGTGACGTATACTGGTGCTGGGCTGGTGACGGATACAGGTGCTGGGCTGGTGATGTATATACAGATATACAGGTGCTGGGTGATGATGTATATACAGGTGCTGGGCTGGTGATGTATATACAGGTGCTGGTGATGTATATACAGGTGCTGGGCTGGTGATGTATACACAGGTGCTGGGCTGGTGATGTATATACAGGTGCTGGGCTGGTGATGTATATACAGATATACAGGTGCTGGGCTGGTGATGTATATACAGGTGCTGGGCTGGTGATGTATATACAGGTGCTGGGCTGGTGATGTATATACAGGTGCTCTGCTGGGGCTGATGTATATACAGGGGCTGGGGCTGATGTATATACAGATATACAGGTGCTGGGCTGGTGATGTATATACAGGTGCTGGGCTGGTGATGTATATACAGGTGCTGGGTGGTGATGTATATACAGGTGCTGGGCTGGGGCTGATGTATATACAGGGGCTGGGGCTGATGTATATACAGAAATACAGGTGCTGGGCTGGTGATGTATATACAGGTGCTGGGTGGTGATGTATATACAGGTGATGGGGCTGGTGATGTATATACAGGAGCTGGTGATGTATATAAAGGTGCTGGGCGGGGCCTTAAGTATATACAGGTACTGGGCTGGGGCTGGTGACGTATGCAGGGGCTGGTCAATTTTCGTTTCATTCACCTTTTTCGTTCTAACATTTTACAACCTGAACAACCATGGCTTGCCCCCCCTAGTTTTGATCCTGGGTACGCCCATGAGTTAGGGTGTTGCCTGAGCTTCATCCAGGTGTCTCTTGTTCAGATAATTACCTGGCTATTTAGCAAGCTTTCTGCCTCAGACTAGTGCCAATTGTAGCTTCTTGCTCACTGGTGTATGTTTGCCTGGTTTCACTGTGCTCAGTGCTCTGAGCTAGTGCTGCCTGACCTATGACCCATTAACTGACCATCCGTTTGCCTCAACCCTTTGCTTCTTTCGCTATTTTCCTGTTATTGTGACCCCTGGGGCGTGACCAGACTATTCTTTTGTATCACCCCCATGTCTATAATGTACCCTCCTGGCTTTTGACCTTGAATCATTTTGATTACTCAGGCTCGCATCTTGTCACAATACAATTGGCCATATGCAGTACTTTTTTTTTTCTCTCGTCCCACCAGTATGGAACCAATTTGCACACTTTGCAATCAGGTGATGAATCTGACCCAAGTGGTTCAGGATCTGGCCAGGGAGCATCAGAGATTAGAAATGTCAGTGTCAGCTGCAGGGTCAGTTTACTAGTTCGATGGATGCTACCCAGATCCCTCTGCTGCCGGCAGTAACCATGATGGCTGTATCTGTGGCGCCCCTGAGGGTTCAGTCGCCACAGAGGGGTTGCATCTCAACCAGAGGTGTGACACTCCAATCCCAGGTAAGGAGGGAGCACCCCCTTAGACTCCAACACCTGCATCCAACACGCACCATATCAGCTGGTCATATGGACGTACCCTAAGGGAGGATGGTCTCGTACCAGGCTGGTTAGCAAGGGGTGTATGGGTGGGTGGTGTTTAGGCAGTAGTTAGAGGAGAAGAGAAGTTAAGAAAGAGGACTCTTAGGAGTGAGTGGTGGGGAGGAGAGCTAGCCTTTAGGAGCTCATCCTCTGATAGAAAGAAGCAGACCGAGGAGCTTCTGGAGCGCATGAGAAAGGGTCCAAGGGCACGGACAGTGAATATCCCATCCGTGGCCCTATCCGGGATCGGAAGGACCAGGCCATCAGGGAACGGCCCCTAGACTAGTGGGAAAGCTTCAGGCCCTGCTAGTAAGCCGACGGCGGAGATCACTTTATGGGTCATCGCTACCAACCACCAGCAGCATCTCCAGCAAGGAAGCTATATAGGGCCAAGGACACACAGAATTAATCTGTTACCTGACAGGATCCGCAGCTTCGGGACTGAGAGACTGCGTGGTGAGGTGCTAGGAAGAGAGGAGTGGAAAAAGCACAGAGAGAGAGACGGCCAGAAAAGGAACACACTGAAAGTGGGTCTTGGGCAAGTGTGACCGATCTACCTGGGGTGCTGGACCCCTTGTCCGGAGGACACAGTGCCAAGCGGGCACCTGTACTGCAGACAGACTGTGAGTAAAAACCCTGAAACTGCATCTGGACTGTCTCCTAGAATTATTCTAGTCACGCACATTCCTCTCTGCTACATTCACAAGCACCATTTCTACACTACAACATCTACCTGCCCTGGAAGACTATAACCTCACCTAAGGGAGGTTTGCCAACTGGCTGCAGAATACCATCACTTCCAGAGGATCTGAGCTGCAGCGCTGGTCACCCTGACTGGGCACCACAGGTGGCGTCACGAATCACTACATGAACATTATCTCCTGTAAATAAATCCCCTTTTTGGTGAGTGCCCAGGGCCACGGACCGAGTCGTGGCTACCGTGACATCCCCATAGAAGTCAACAGGCTCGGTACCGAGTACTCCACGGCCCTGGCGGGCGACTCATTTCTGGCATCATGAACAGGATCCCAAAAGCTCGGTATAATCGAGTCCTGTGTGCCTATACTGAACTGGTTGTGTGCAAGAGACTTTATTGCAATTTGTGAAACATCATCGCCATATTTGTGCCATGAGGTGCTGAAGAAGAAAGGCGTATCTTCGTGGGCGTGAGCTCACCCTGTGGCACGAAAATCATGACCGCCCAGTCTAAATGCTATTGTAATGTAAGGACATGCCCAACGGCGAAGGAGATCCGCCTCCTGATCCTCTAAGGCGGGAGAAAGAGGACAAGGAAACCCCGCCTCCCTACAAAACAGCGGGAACCTCCTGATGAAGAAGACACATGTGACTTAACCAAGATGGCGACAAGTGGTGAGCTGGAGAGTGAAGGCGTGAAGGAGCGCACCTTCCCCCAGGAGGAAAAAGACTTCCCCACCACTACCGAACCGGTGTTGCCGGAGGAGTCCTGCACCCTTCCCGACCCCGGAGAAGAAGCGGAGCTCGCGGAGCTGGCCCGACAGCAGGAAGAGGCTGATTATATGGAGCAGAGAACTGGAGGGAGATTACCCTTGGCTCAGACCAGCAGTCGGAGACGCAGCAACCGCTGGAGACTCCCCTCGGCCCGGACCAGCACACGGAGTCGCCACGCTTACCTCTGCGTCCCCCTGTAACCGCACCTGTGGCGGGTGAGGAACCCGGCTCCAGACTTGACATCGCGGAGGATGCCGAACCAGGCCCCGCTGAGGAGGAATTGCTCGTGGGACCTCTCCCCACGCCGCCTGTACGCGAACCCGGAAGGCCGCCAGCAGCCTTGGAGTGGGGCAGGCCTTGCGGTCTAGAGAACCGGTTTGGGCCGGTTCTCCAGCCGACCCCACCAGCTGCCCCCGCGCTCGCAAAGCGCATCTTCTTCCAGTGGTCCCGGAAAGGCCCCGAAATGATGGGGCTTCCGGACCAGCCAGGTGGTGAAAAGGACATTAAGGTGCTGACCAAGGAGGAGTACAACCAGCGCCTCGAGGAGGAGTGGAGATGCCGGGATTGGGAGTCCCAGCTGCAGCGGCAGGAATGCCTTGAAAAGTACCTCGCTGACAAGCAGAGAATGCGTCAATGCAAAGGTACCTTGCAGGAACTGCGGCGGCGGGGCGCTATAAGGGAATTCCGCCTTAAAGGGGGCTGGGGATTTATTAAAGAACCCGGCCTCTATACGGAGGTATTCGTCACCTGGCGGGACGTGGAGTCGTATCTCCCAGAGGGACACCCTGGTAGGGACCTGTTCCCGGGGGATCTAGTGACATATACCCGACACTGGGGGTTAAAGGGGTGGTACGTCCTAAACGTCCACAAGTACCATCCCGCCCCTACCGAGCAGGGAGCTGCCGGTAGAGCCTCTTCCCCAGCCCCTGCCTCTTGCTCAGTACGGGTGATATCTCCCTCTGCAATCTCGGCCCCGACTCCGTCCATGGTACAAGTCTCCAGCCCCATGGCCTCACCCGTCAGGCCGCTTGTGAAGCATGTCCAGGACGTGGGCATCCAGCTGCGCCGCAAGACCCGGGATGCAGAAACTCAAACACAAATTGCGGGACATGATCTTGTGGTCCGGTCAACCCGTAGGCACCAAGTCATGGTGGCCCCCGGGGTGATTGACGTGCTAGAGCTGCCGGCTGGCGCTCAGGTGACACCCGGTGTCGCCCACACTAAGTAAAGAAACCCGGACAGGGTTATACTGTATATATATATATTATATATGTTATTGTTGTTTGGAAGTACCCGTTGGGACCGTTAGTTAAATTAATGTTTTTATATTTCTGAACTTTGAGGCTATGGACACAAAACCCCAAAACTTTTGTGTAAATAGTTTAGCACCTCTTAAAGTGCGCCTTCTTGGTTTTACGTAAAGCTTTTACCGTGGAGATGAGTCGCCCTCCAGAGCAATGGGAACTCGGATCTGAGCCTATAGACTACTATGGGGGATGTCACGGCAACACAGCTCAGTCCGTGGCTCTGGTGCTCATTCTTTAATGTGGGATATTTACAGGTGAATTGAATATTGGTATGGGGATTCGTGACGCCACCTGTGGTACCTGGTCAGGGTGACCAGCGCTGCTGTGCAGATCCACTGAAGGGTTAATATTGTGCAGCAAGATGTTAGGCTTTCCACAGGAAAGGCTGAGTCCTCCAGGGCAGATAGATGTGTAGGGTGCAGGACAGACGGGGACCTGGCAGTTAGGGGTAATAAGGTAGACACACACATGTCACTTTGGTACCTTTACTGCACTGTAGGGTGAAGGGTGCACATCCATATTCCTCCACTGAGTAGGTGTGTGGCCTCCTTTTCTCTGCCTTTTTGTAATGAAGTCTTGGCCTGCGTGTAGCTGGGCCTAACTTGGTCTCCGTCTTGTACCTGGCTGGCCTTGTGGTTGGACCTTCTCTCTGAAAGGACAGGGTCTTTTATGGCGGATCCTGCCAGACTTCGTCCTCCTGATCCTGCTACGTATCAGCTCTGTGGTACTCCTGGGACTTGTAGTCCTCCAGGAACTCCGGTGTTCTCCTAATGGGTCGTGGAGATCCCTATAGGCTCGGACCCCGGTGTCCGGTAATACTTGCTGAGGTGAGCTATGAAGGCTCCTCTGTCTCATTAACTTTCCACTCGCCTTCGGCCTACCCGGCCCTCACACGATCACACACTGGCAGTTGGTGGGCTGCCTCTTCACCGCTCTCTAAGCGTCGGCACGCTTTCTCACTGAGCTGCACTCCTAGATTCAGCTCTGACTAGGCTGGAGTGGTTTCTGTTCCACCCTTTACTAGACTCCACTCTCTCTTGAACTGAATAGCTCTGCAGCCTCTCTAATCTCAGCTCTGCACTTCACCTTACTGCAGACTGACTGAGCTCTCTGAGGTGACTGCCTTGAGTGGCTTCACTGGCTGAATGCCTTGATGTTTCTGTGTTCACTCTGCTTTTATATGTCTAAACAGCTCCCTCTGGTGGTCTTTGGGATAAGTGAACGTGTGTGAATGTGCATAATGACCTCTAGTGGTATATTCTTTCAGTGCACCCTTCTGGAAGATATGGATCCAGTCGCAGCTAGGCTCCACATTCCCCCCTAGTAGAACTCAGCACTCCGGGGCTGAAATACAAAAACAGATAACAATAAAACATTGTATAATTTAACTCTTCCCTTACGGGAGGTGAGGATCTTAAACGTTGCATAACAGATGAATGAATAACTATATACATTAGTAAAACAATGAGGAAATGAGCAACCATAAAAGTCCCAGTCTCTTTTGGAAAAAGGATGCTCAAAGGATAGAGGGAACCACAGGTAAATAAATAACGGTATATTATAAGGCATATTATAAGCAACCATGTATACATTTATGTACAATGACTCTAGACAATTATTTACATTTGCCAAGGGTTGAACTAATCTCTAAACCTAGCAGGGATGTGTCCTTTTGTGCTACGTTCTGATCTGCATGGTGCAGTGACCTGTGAGGTAGCAGTTTCCCTGTTTGTTCTGCGTGAAAGTGAATTATAGAATTGCCTTAACCTCTCTATAGGACTGGCAAGTACACTGTGAGCTGTGTGGACTGGCTCGACTTCTGCAGGGGATCCTTCTTCTGAGATTCAGCTTCTTGGGATTCCGCGCCTCGGGGTTCTGCTTCTTGGGGTTCCGCTTCTTGGGGTTCTGCTGGAGCAGGTTCCTCTGGAACTGACTCTACTGCAACAACCGGTGCAACTGGATGTAGAGGTTCTACCTGTTGTTGATAGAATTGAAGTACGGGAATGATTACAGCTTCTCCAATTCTGGGCCAATCCGCGGGGAAATCTCCTAAGTCTGTATGTATGACTGCTTCATCACGCTCTTTCTGATTGACAACAGGTTCTTCCTCTCTAAGCTTTAACGGATCCGGACACAACTTTAGGTGATCTCTGGATACAGTGGTAGTTGTTCTTCCTCCATCCTTGCTAATTATACACGTTTTCTTGTTGTCAAACCTTGAATTCTGTACAACGTAGGGTTCTCTTTCCCATTGATCATCAAGTTTGTGTATCCTCCTCTTTCTTTTCAGCACGACTTCACCAAGTGCGAAAGGTTCAGCTGGCGCACTTTTGTTGTAGTGATCTTCTTGTTTATCCCTTACTCGATTGAGACTATCTTCAACGCAGGCCTGTACTTTCCTGTACTGTTCCTGTCTGTTTGTGTCCCAGTCTTCAGTAGTCATATCTGCTTCTGGTTCTACAACGCCAAGCTCCAGATCCATAGGCAGCTTTCCTGGTCTGGCCCGCATGAGATAAGCTGGGGTGCAATTGGTGGAACTCACAGGTATGTGATTGTGCAGATCTACAAGGTCAGGTAGTAAGTCTTACCACCGATTTCTCTCCTCGAGTGGTACAGTCTTCAGCAGGTCAATGACGATGTGATTCATCTTCTCACAGAGACCATTGGTTTGGGGGTGGTATGGTGTGGTTCTTATCTTCTTACACCCATACAAGTGACAGAACTCTTTGAACAATTCGGCATCGAAGGCTGGGCCTTGGTCAGTTAGCACCTGCTCAGGGTATCCGTGTGGTCTGCAGAAATACGCTTGGAACGTCTTTGCTGCTGTCTCTGCCGTCAGATCTTTGACAGGGCGACCACCAGGAACCTGGAGTAGTGATTCACCATAGTCAGGGCATAGGAGTATCCTGACCGGCTGGGTGACAACTTGACATGGTCCAGGGCCACGATCTCCAAGGGACGAGTCGACTTGATGGGTTGCAGGGGTGCCTTCTGACTGCTGTAGTCTTTTCTTCTGAGGCCACAGGGTCCACAGTTCTGGCACCACCTCTCAATGGAGCTGCGCATTCCCACCCAGTAGAAACGACACTTCAACAGGGTCTCCAGCTTCTTCCAGCCAAAGTGCCCCGCTTGATCGTGGTAGGCTTCCAACACCATCTGGATGTCTGCTCTGGGGACTACTATCTGCCAAACCATCTCGTGGGTTCTTGGATTTACGTACCTCCGGCACAGCTTCTCTCGATAGATAAACAGCTGGCTTCTCTCATTCCACAGCTGCTTGGCTTGCGGAGACGCATCCTTCTCCAAGGAGGAACCTTCCTGAGTTATCAGCTCCTTGATACGGCTGACAACTGGATCGCTGTCCTGGGTCTCCTTCCAGCTGTGGTGAGGTAGAGGATTTAACGTCTTACCACGCGGCCTCCTGCAGGTAGTTCAATCTCTTCCAGATCATCCACTTCTTCTTCTGTGTCCGATTCATGAGGCATCCTGGATAGGGCATCAGCGTTGGCATTCTTGCGACCCGCTCGGTACTTGATTGTGAATTGGTAGTTTGACAGCCGAGCCATCCAGCGTTGTTCCATGGCTCCCAGCTTAGCTGTTTCAAGATGCGTCAAGGGGTTATTATCAGTGTAGGCAGTGAACTTGCTGGAGGCTAGGTAGTGCTTAAACCTCTCCGTGATGGCCCAGACCAGTACTAGGAACTCCAACTTGAAGCTGCTATAGTTCTCTGGGTTCCTCTCGGTCGGGCGGAGCTTCCTGCTTGCATAGGCGATGACTTTCTCCACGCCATTTTGCTTCTGACTGAGGACAGCTCCCAATTCTTCATTGCTGGCATCAGTATACAGCAGGAACGGTTGGCTGTAGTCAGGGTAGGCTAGGATCTCGTCACCTGTCAGGATCTCCTTCATTTCCTTGAATGCCTCAGCCTGTTCTTTACCCCAGTGGAATGGAGAATTTCTGCTCTTGAGGGATTGTCCTACCAGGAGGTCTTGCAGAGGCGCTGCTTTCTTGGTGTAATCCTTCACAAACCTCCGGTAGTATCCTGTCAGTCCCAGGAACTGACGTACCTCCTTGAGATTCTTCGGCTTCGGCCATTTCTGGATGGCGGTGACCTTCTCAGGGTCTGGCGCTACTCCCTCTGAGCTGACAATATGTCCCAGATACTGTACCTTTTGTTTGAGCAGATGGCACTTTGAAGGCTTCAGTTTCATCCCATACTTGGACAGTGACTCGAATACCTCCGCCAGGTTCTTCAAATGATCTTCATACGTCTTGGAGTACACAATTACATCGTCCAGGTACAGCAACACAGTTTCGAAGTTGAGATGTCCCAGGCAGCTCTCCATCACTCTCTGGAACGTCACAGGGGCACTGCTGAGTCCAAACGGCATTCTGTCGAACTCACAAAGTCCCACCGGGGTGATGAAAGCCGTCTTCTCCCGATCCTCCTCAGCCACAGCTACTTGCCCGTACCCACTAGTGAGGTCAAGGGTGGAAAAGTAATTAGCAGTCTTTAATGCAGCTAAAGATTCCTCAATGCGTGGTAAAGGGTATGCATCCTTATGTGTAATGCGATTTACTTGTCTGTAATCTACACACATTCTCATGCTTCCATCCTTTTTCCTGACTAGGACTAAAGGTGCTGCCCAGGGACTACAACTATCCCTTATCACCCCTGCTTCCTTCATATCACGCAACATCTCCTTGGCTTTCTGGTAGTGTGCTGGAGGTATAGGCCTGTACCGTTCTTTAATGGGATGATGATTGCCTGTAGGGATGTGATGTTGGACTCCTTTAATTTTCCCAAAGTCGAGTGGGTGTTTGCTGAATACCTGTGCATAATCCTGAACTACTCGATGTACTCCCTGTTTCTGGTGGGCTGGAGTGGTGTCCGTCCCGACATGGAGCTGTCGACACCAGTCCTCCACCTGGGTTGCTGGGCCGTTATCCTCCACTGGTTGTGGGGAGGCTAAGGGCTCCGTCGGGTGAATGGAGTTATTATCCACAGCATGTAATTTAGCAACAGTGGCATAACGTGGTAATTTGACTTCATCCTCTCCCCAGTTGAGAAGACGCACTGGCACCCTCCCATTATGTTCCTACACTACCCTCTGGCAGTCAAGAGTGTAGGTCTGTGCTCTGAACAATGGGGCTCTACTACTGCTTGGTAGTTCTGTCCTCTCAGACCTATTGCTGCTCTACACCAAATAAGCATTTCACTCATTGGGGGTATCACAATGGGGTTTGGGTCTGTTACCCGTACATTACCAATCTCACCACCGGTCAGTTTCACTTGCTGCTGCACATCAGGGTCCGGATCTCCTTCCGGATCACTCCCTTTTGCTTGGTCTGGCAACATCGGCGAGCTGTTGGAGTAAAAACACAACCTCCTCCAAACAGTTACTAATAATGTTAGTGCCTAAAACCACGTTCAATCCATTTTCCTCATTAACAGTCTTCACTACAAGAAGTCCCTGATCCTTTAGCTCCACTCTCCCCACTTTTACGTCTACGTTTTTTAGCCCCAAGTAAGTCAAGAGGGAGACCATTAGAGGCATATACTGCAAAGCCAGGGTCTGGGGGTTGGAGACCGTCAATTGACCAGTATCTGTTGTGAATGTGTTAGAAATGAATTCTGAGCAGAAGCTCCCTCTGGTGGTTACAAACAGTACTGAACCATTCAATGAGGATTGGCAATCAGGAGTTACAGACTGGTCTTATATAAGGGAGGTTCCCTCCCATCATGGTTGCCGGTGATCAATTGTTCTTGTCTCAACTGTGGTTCCTGGTTCACTTGGAAGCTTGTGAGTCTTGCCTGAATCTTCTGCTATCAGATAAGATATTTTCTGCTTTTATTTTTGTGCTTGCTTTTTGCATTGTTCCCTGTACTTCTGTGGAGGTCAGCCAGGTCCGGGGGCTTGTGCTCCTCTCAGTTTATCTGAGCCACTGTTATTTGTTCATTTGCCTTTTCCAGTTTTTTCAGTGGCTGCGGCTTAGTTTTGTGACACTAGAGAACTAATTTAGGTGGTAAGGTCGTGTGATCTCAGATGTTTTTGCAATTAGTAGAGTTTGTATTTTTTAGGGTTTTTTTGGATTGCAGTAAGTGTCCTTCCTATCCTTTTCTGTCCAGGTAGATTGGGCCCCAACGTTTGCTCATACTATTTTCTGTCTGTGTCTGTATTTCCTCTTGTCTAACCGCCATTACATGTTTGGGGGCTTCCTATGTTCTTTGGGGATCTGCTCCGGGGCAGATAGCTTTCCTCCTTCTATGATTAGGTGTAGTTAACCTCTCAGGCTGTGACGAGGCGTCTAGGACCAACGTAGGAACGCTCCACGGCTGCCTTTAGTTGTGGTTAGTCAGGGTACTGCAATCCAGTAGATTCCAACCTCTCTGGTGTATTGCCGTTTTTGCCTGCTCTCCTCAGCTACCAAATCATAACAGTATCACTGGCCAAACTGAAAATGATATGGTACTCAACAGAAGGGAAAAATAGTAAAAGGAAAAAGAAAAAAGGAAGTTATCAGAATTTTTTTTTTTTCTCTGTTTGTTGCATTTTTTCCCTCTTTTTCTCTGGGTGCTGAGGAGGATTTTTTTTTTCTCTCAATGGAGTTTGCACAGTTGTCTGGCCGTGTGGATCAGCTTGCCTCTGAAGTTCGGAGTATTGCTACCTATCTTGCTAGGTTGCCGGTTGTGGAACCTAGGATCCCCATGCCAGATTTATTTTTGGGGGATCGAGCTAAATTTCTAAATTTCAAAAATAACTGTAAGTTGTTTTTTGCCTTAAAACCTAAGTCCTCAGGGAACGCAGCACAGCAGGTTCAAATTGTCATCTCTCTCCTGCGCAGCGATCCTCAGGATTGGGCTTTTTCCCTGACACCTGGGGACCCTGTTTTGAGTAATGTTGATGCATTTTTTCTGGCTCTGGGGTTATTGTACGATGAACCTAATGTCACTGATCAAGCTGAAAAAACCTTGTTGGCATTAAATCAGGGGCTTGAGGACGCTGAGTTGTACTGTCAGAAATTCCGAAAGTGGGCAGTCCTGACCAAATGGAATGATGATTGCTTTCGCAGCCCTTTTTCGGAAGGGTCTGTCAGAGAATGTAAAAGATGTTATGGTGGGTTTCCCTGCTCCCTCTGGTCTCAATGATTCTATGTCATTAGCGATTCAAATTGACAGATGTTTGCGTGAGCGTAGAGGTATGCGTGGAATAGTGTTGCCTTGTGAACCAGCTTCTGAGTCCATGCAGTGTGATAGAGTGGCTTCTGGGGCACAGCGTCATGAGTTTCGAAAACGCAATGGGTTATGTTTCTACTGTGGTGACGCTTCTCATGCTATTTCATGATGATGAAAAGAGAACTCGGCACTCAACTTAGCGAAAAGGGTAAATATTTATTGTAGTCCACGGTAGTGAAACGTTTCGGTCCTAAATTTCGGACCTTCATCAGCCACATTAAGTACCGGGAGGGGGTAGAAATACCCAATTCAGAGGTAAGCAGTAGATACTGTTGGGATCTTGGTGAGAGTTTTAAGTCAGGTCTCCGCTGCATGCCGTGGGAGGGACGCGGTATCCGCCGCTGGTCCTTGTGCAGTCTGCTGATGAAGGTCCGAAATTTAGGACCGAAACGTTTCACTACCGTGGACTACAATAAATATTTACCCTTTTCGCTAAGTTGAGTGCCGAGTTCTCTTTTCATTATCTTCACGGTGTAGGAACCTACTCTGGCACCTTTCACGCTGTGCACACGATTTATCTTTATACACTCTCATGCTATTTCAGTCTGCCCTAAGCGGGGAAGACGTTTTGCATGCTCAGTTGTCTTGGGTAGTGTTCAGACTAAATTTCTGTTGACTGTTACCCTGATTTGCTCCCTGTCCACATTTTCTGCTCATGCTTTTGTTGATTCGGGAGCAGCTATTAACCTGATGGATTTTGATTTTGCTAAACGTTGTGGGTTTCCCTTGATACCCCTACGGAAGTCTATTCCCCTACTGGGGATTGATTCTACCCCTTTGGCTGAGAATAAACCCCAGTTCTCTACTCAGGTGATAATGAGGGTTGAACCTGATCATCAGGAGAGTTGCAAATTTTTGGTGCTGTATAATCTGCATGACATTATTGTACTGGGTTTCCCTTGGTTACAGTCTCATAATCCTGTTTTGGATTGGAAATCTGTGTCTGTGACCAGTTGGGGCTGCCAATGTGTTAATGCCAACACTCCTGTTTTTTCTGCCTCTCCCAGGCTCAGGATGTTCCTGACTTTTTGACTGATTTTTCTGATGTGTTTAGCGAAAGTAAATCTGCATCCTTGCCCCCCCATAGGAGCTATGACTGCGCTATTGAATTAGTGCCTGATAGTAAATTCCCTAAAGGTCGCCTTTTTAACTTATCTGTACCTGAACATGACGCTACGCGGTCTTATATCAAGGAGTCATTGGAGAAGGGTCATATCAGACCATCCTCTTCACCCTTGGGTGCCGGTTTTTTCTTTGTGGCCAAAAAGGATGGTTCATTAAGGCCGTGTATTGATTATCGTCTCTTGAACAATATCACTGTGAAATATCAATATCCGTTACCCTTGATTTCTGACCTGTTTTCCAGGATGAAAAGTGCTACTTGGTTTACCAAGCTTGACCTCAGGGGGGCGTATAACCTTATTCGCATTAAGCACGGGGATGAATGGAAGACGGCGTTTAATACCCCAGAGGGACATTTTGAGTACCTAGTGATGCCCTTTGGGCTTACTAATGCTCCTTCTGTCTTCCAGTCCTTCATGAATGACATTTTCAGGGATTTTGTGGATAAATTTCTGATTGTTTATTTGGATGATATCTTGATTTTTTCCAATGACTGGGACTCTCATGTGAAACATGTTCGGACTGTGTTCCAGATTTTGAGAGAGAATGCTCTGTATGTGAAGGGATCAAAGTGTCTTTTTGGCGTACAGATGATCTCATTTCTGGGATTCATTTTGTCTCCATCTGTTATTGAAATGGACCCGGTCAAGGTTCAGGCCATCTGTGATTGGGTCCAACCTACTTCATTAAAGGCTCTTCAGAGATTCTTGGGTTTTGTCAATTTTTATCGTAAATTTATTGGTAATTTCTCTGTTATTGTTAAACCATTGACTGATTTGACCAAAAAGGGTTCTGATGTGGTGAATTGGCCTCCTGAGGCAGTCTCTGCGTTTCAGGAACTTAAGCAGAGATTCACTTCTGCTCCTGTTCTACGGCAGCCTGATGTTTCTCTGCCATTTCAGGTGGAGGTCGATGCCTCTGAAATTGGGGCAGGTGCCGTTTTGTCCAAAAGAGATCCAGAGACCTCTAAAAGTAACCCTTGTGCCTTTTTCTCTCGAAAATTTTCTCCAACTGAACGTAATTATGACGTGGGTAATCGGGAGTTATTGGCCATGAAGTGGGCTTTTGAAGAGTGGAGACATTGGCTGGAGGGAGCCAAACATCAGGTGGTGGTCCTCACGGACCA
Source organism: Oophaga sylvatica (assembly GCA_033576555.1). Classification (NCBI taxonomy): domain Eukaryota; kingdom Metazoa; phylum Chordata; class Amphibia; order Anura; family Dendrobatidae; genus Oophaga; species Oophaga sylvatica. Next base: position 23,805 of record JARQOD010009853.1, read on the forward strand.
TAAGAATCTGGTTTATCTGGAATCAGCCAAGCGACTTAATCCTAGACAGGCCAGGTGGGCCTTGTTTTTCACACGTTTTAATTTTGTGGTTTCCTTTCTTCCTGGCACTAAGAATGTTAAGGCGGATGCCCTCTCGAGGAGTTTCCTTGCGGACTCTCCTGAGTTATCTGATCCTGCTGTTATTTTGAAAGAGGGTGTAGTTCTTTCCGCCATCTCGCCCAATTTGAGACTGGCTCTGGAAGGGTGTCAGGAGGATAAACCCGAGCGCTGCCCTATTGGGAAATTGTTTGTCCCAGACCGGTGGAAAAAGAATGTGATGTCTGAAATTCATTGTTCCGCGTTGGCCGGTCATCCCGGAATTTTTGGTACCAGAGACTTGGTTAGTCGGTCCTTTTGGTGGCCTACTTTGTCTCGTGACGTCAGGGAATTTGTGCAGTCCTGCGGGACTTGCTCTCGCTCCAAGCCTTGCTCTCGCTCTAGTGGTTTGTTGATGTCATTGCCTGTGCCCAAGAGACCATGGACCCATATCTCTATGGATTTCATTTCCGACCTCCGTGTTTCTCAGAGAATGACCGTTATCTGGGTGATTTTCCAAAATGATACATCTTGTGCCATTACCTAAGTTGCCTTCCTCCTCCGAATTGGTGCCTTTTTTCCTTCAGCACGTGGTTCGGTTACACGGCATTCCTGAGAACATTGTGTCTGACAGAGGAGTCCAGTTTGTTTCCAGATTTTGGAGGACTTTTTGTTCTAAACTTGGTGTTCAATTGTCTTTCTCCTCGGCTTTTCATCCTCAGACCAATGGACAAACTGAGAGAACAAACCAGACATTGGAGACTTATCTAAGATGCTTTGTGTCTGCTGATCAAGATGACTGGGTCTCTTTTATTCCTTTGGCTGAGTTTGCTCTTAATAATAGGGCTAGCTCTGCCACTTTGATGTCTCCATTTTTTCTGCAATTTTGGGTTTCACCCTCGATTTTCTTCGGGACAGACGGAGGCTTCTGTCTGTCCAGGTGTTGACTCTGTTGTGGAGCGTATGCAGCAGATTTGGGACCAGGTAGTGGAGAGGTTGTCCCTCTCTCAGGAGAGGGCCCAGCGGTTTGCCAACTGGCATAGGACTGATGGTCCTTGGTTTGAAGTGGGGGACTTGGTCTGGTTGTCCTCAAGAAATATCCCTATGAGAGTTGCATCTCCTAAGTTTAAGCCTAGGTTCATTGGACCTTATAAGATCTTGGAGATTCTTAACCCCTTAACGACCAAGCCATTTTGTAGGTTAATGACCAGGCCAATTTTTACAATTCTGACCACTGTCTCTTTATGAGGTTATAACTCTGGAACGCTTCTACGGATCTTGGCGATTCTGAGAATGTTTTCTCGTGACATATTGTACTTCATGATAGTGGTAAAATTTCTTCAATATAACTTGCGTTTATTTATGAAAAAAACGGAAATATGGCAAAAATTTTGAAAATTTTGCAATTTTCAAACTTTAATTTTTATGCCATTAAATCAGAGAGATATGTCACAAAAATTAGTTAATAAATAACATTTCCCACATGTCTACTTTACATCAGCACAATTTTGGAACCAAAATTTTTTTTTGTTAGGAAGTTATAAGTGTTAAAAGTTGACCAGCAATTTCTCATTTTTCCAACAAAATTTACAAAACCATTTTTTTTAGGGGCCACCTCACATTTGAAGTGAATTTGAGGGGTCAATATGACAGAAAATACCCAAAAGTGACACCATTCTAAAAACTGCACCCCTCAACGTGTTCAAAGCCACATTCAAGAAGTTTATTAACCCTTTAGGTACTTCACAAGAATTGAAGCAATGTGGAAGGAAAAAATGAACATTTAACTTTTTTCCCAAAATTTTTCTTTCGACACAATTTTTTTAAATTTTGTCAAGGGTATCAGGAGAAAATGAACCACAATATTTGTTGTACAATTTCTCCAGAGTACACAGATACCCCATGTGTGGGGGTAAACCACTATTTGGGCACATGGCAGAGCTCGGAAGGGAAGCAGCGCCATTTGATTTTTTTGGCTGGAATTGAGATTGGACGCCATGTCGCATTTGGAGAGTCCCTGTGTGCCTAAACAGTGGAAACCCCTAACAAGTGACCCCATTTTGGAAACTGGACCCCCCAAGGAACTTATCTAAATGTGTTGTGAGAGCTTTTAACCCCCAAGGGCTTCACAGAAGGTTATAACGTAGAGCCGTAAAATTAAAAAATCATATTTTTTCCACAAAAATGATCTTTTCATCCCAATTTTTATTTTCCAAAGGATAAAAGGACCCCAAAAGTTATTGTGCAATTAGTCCTGAGTACGCTAATACCCCATATGTGGGGGTAAACCACTATTTGGGCGCATAGCAGAGCTCGGAAGGGAAGCAGCGCCATTTGACTTTTTGGCTGGAATTGAGATTGGACGCCATGTCGCGTTTGGAGAGTCCCTGTGTGCCTAAACAGTGGAAACCCCCCACAATTGACCCCATTTTGGAAACTAGACCCCCCAAGGACTTATATAAATGTGTTGTGAGAGCTTTTAACCCCCAAGGGCTTCACAGAAGGTTATAACGTAGAGCCGTAAAATTAAAAAATCATATTTTTTCCACAAAAATGATCTTTTCATCCCAATTTTTATTTTCCAAAGGATAAAAGAACCCCAAAAGTTATTGTGCAATTAGTCCTGAGTACGCTGATACCCCATATGTGGGGGTAAACCACTATTTGGGTGCATGGCAGAGCTCGGAATGGAAGCAGCGCCATTTGACTTTTTTGGCTGGAATTGAGATTGGACGCCATGTCGTATTTGGAGAGCCCTGTGTGCCTAAACAGTGGAAACCCCCCACAAGTGACCCCATTTTGGAAACTAGACCCCCCAAGGAACTTATCTAGATGTGTGGTGAGAGCTTTTAACCCCAAGGGCTTCACAGAAGGTTATAACGTAGAGCAGTAAAATTAAAAAATCATATCTTTTCCACAAAAATGATCTTTCCACCCCCAATTGTTATTTTCCAAAGGGTAACAGGACCCCAAAAGTTATTGTGCAATTTGTCCTGAGTACCCAATATGTGGGGGTAAACCACTATTTTGACGTATGGTAGAGCTCGAAAGGGAAGGAGCGCCTTTTTCAAATGCAGACTTTGATGGAATGGTCTGCGGGTGTCATGTCGCGCTTGGAAAACCCCTGATGTGCCTAAACAGTAGAAACCCCCCACAAATGACCCCATTTTGCAAACTAGACCCCCAAGGAACTTATCTAGATGTGTGGTCAGCACTTTGAACCCCCAAGGGCATCACAGAAGTTTATAACGTAGAGCCGTGAAAATAAAAAAATCATATTTTTTTTCCACAAAAATGACCTTTTTGCCCCCAAATTTTTATTTTTATAAGGGTAACAGGAGAAATAGGACCCCAAAAGCTATTGTGCAATTTGTCCTGAGTACGCTGATATCCCATATGTGGGGGGGAACCACTGTGATCGCCTTACTGCGATCTTTGGGAGTCACAATGAACAAATCCACAAAAGGTGAAGAATTGGTTTTCTTTTTTGCGCCGTTCTTCGTGCGGTATTAGTGATTAGGCGACTTTATTCCTCGGATCGGTGCGATTACAGCGATACCAGATTTATACCCTTTTTTCATGTTTAGCTTCTGTCGCACACTAAAAGATGCTTTTTTTTGGAATAATTTTTTGTAAAAATTTTTGCATCGCCGTATTTTGAGAGCTATAATTTTTCCATATTTCGGCCGACAGAGTTATCTGTGGGCTTATTTTTTGCGGGACGAGCTGACGTTTTTATTGGTACCATATTCGGGCACATAACGTTTTTTGATCGCTTCCTATTCCGATTTTTGTGGAAGCAGAATGAACAAAAACCAGCAATTCAGGAATTGTTTTTTTTTTTTTTTTTTTTCCTCCGTTCCGTGTGTGTGGGAAAATTGATAAAGCAGCTTTATTCTTCGGGTCACTATGATTACAGCGATACCTCATTTATATATTTTTTCATGTTTTGGCGTTTTTTACACAATAAAAAATTTTATAGAAAAAATAATTATTTTTGCATCAGTTTATTCCGCGAGCTATAACTTTTTTATTTTTCGCTGATGATGCTGTATAGCGGCTTGTTTTTTGCGGGACAAGATGACGTTTTCAGCGGTACCATGATTATTTATATCTGACTTTTTGATCGCGTGTTATTGCACTTTTTCCAAGCGGTATGATGATACCGCTTGGAAAAAGTATAATTTACTACTTTTTTGTGTTTTTTTTTTACGGCTTTCACTGAAGGGGTTAAATAGGGTTACGCTTTTATAGATGGGATTGTTACGGACGTGGCGATACCAAACATGTGTATGTTTTTTGTTTTTTATTTTTTTTATTACATAAAAATGTGTATTTTTTAGGGGATTTTTTTAAAATTATTTTTTAATATTTTTTTTACAATTTTTTTAAAAAAATGATTTTTTTTAACTTGTCCCTTTATGGGACTTTCACTTTTTTTTACTTTTTATTGCAGTTACAATGCATTGCAATGCTCTGGCATTGCAATGCATTGCAACTATAGTGAAGGCTGCTGTGACCATGATCACAGCAGCTTTCCATAGCTAGATGACCCGGAGGTTGTCATGACAACCCCCGGGTCATCAAGGCAGAGATCGGGCCCTGCAAATACATTGCAGGGTGCCGATCTGAGGCAGAGGGAGCTCCCGACCCTCTGCCTCCCCCCCTGAGCGCTGCGATCGCGCTCGATCGCAGCAGTCAGGGGGTTAACAGCCAGGGGCGGTGGGGGCTCCGCTCCTGGCTGTCAGTGCAGGAAGCCTGGCCACTGCAGCGCCGGCTCCTGCACTGATTGCGCTGGAGAAGCTGAAATTTCAGCTTCTCCTGCGCGATCGCTGCTGTGTTTGGTCAGTCAGATTGACTGACCAAGCACAGCGCTGTAGGTGCGGGGACCGACGGCAAAGGTCCCCGCACGCTTGCCGTGCCTGTCAGCTGTGTTTACACGCAGTGGTAGATCAAAGGCATGACGTGCACAGTCCGTCCTGGTGCCGGAACTGACACCCGGCCATGACGGACTGTGCACGTCAGTGGACATTAAGGGGTTAATCCTGTTTCCTTTTGTTTACTTCTTCCAGGGACATTTAAGATCCATAACGTGTTCCACAAGTCCTTATTGAAGAGGTTTGTCGAGACAGTGGTTCCTATGGCTGCGCCTCCTGTCCCTGTTTTGGTTGAGGGCAATCTGGAGTATGTGGTTGAGAAAATATTGGATTCTCATTTTTCTAGACGGAAACTCCAGTATTTGGTTAAGTGGAAAGGTTATGGTCAGGAGGACAATTCTTGGGTGTTTGCTTCGGACATCCATGCTAGGAGACTGATCCGTGCGTATCACAGAGCTCATCCTGACCGACCTGGTTGCCCAAATGAGGGTTCGGTGACCCCTCCTCAAGGGGGTGTACTGTTGTGAATGTGTTAGAAATGAATTCTGAGCAGAAGCTCCATCTGGTGGTTACAAACAGTACTGAACAATTCAATGAGGATTGGCAATCAGGAGTTACAGACTGGTCTTATATAAGGGAGGTTCCCTCCCATCATGGTTGCCGGTGATCAATTGTTCTTGTCTCAACTGTGGTTCCTGGTTCACTTGGAAGCTTGCTGAGTCTTGCCTGCATCTTCTGATATCAGATAAGATATTTTCTGCTTTTATTTTTGTGCTTGCTTTTTGCATTGTTCCCTGCACTTCTGTGGAGGTCAGCCAGGTCCCCTCCGGGGGCTTGTGCTCCTCTCAGTTTATCTGAGCCACTGTTATTTGTTCATTTGCCTTTTCCAGTTTTTTCAGTGGCTGCGG
>JARQOD010009854.1:0-29662 GCA_033576555.1 Oophaga sylvatica
GGGGAAGGTGGAAACACAGCAGCAAACCAGCAGGGGGCGATAGAACATCGGGGGGAAGGTGGAAACACAGCAGCGAACAAGCAGGGGGCGCATAGAACATTGGGGGGAAGGTGGAAACACAGCAGCGAAACCAGCAGGGGGCGCATAGAACATCGAGGGGGAAGGTGGAAACACAGCAGCGAACCAGCAGGGGGCGCATAGAACATCGGGGGAAGGTGGAAACACAGCAGCAAACCAGCAGGGGGCGCATAGAACATCGGGGGGAAGGTGGAAACACAGCAGCGAACCAGCAGGGGGCGCATAGAACATGGGGGGAAGGTGGAAACACAGCAGCGAAACCAGCAGGGGGCGCATAGAACATCGGGGGGAAGGTGGAAACACAGCAGCAACAAGCAGGGGCGCATAGAACATCGGGGGAAGGTGGAAACACAGCAGCGAACAAGCAGGGGGCGCATAGAACATCGGGGGGAAGGTGGAAACACAGCAGCGAACCAGCAGGGGGCGCATAGAACATCGGGGGGAAGGTGGAAACACAGCAGCGAACCAGCAGGGGGCGCATAGAACATCGGGGGGAAGGTGGAAACACAGCAGCGAAACCAGCAGGGGGCGCATAGAACATCGAGGGGGAAGGTGGAAACACAGCAGCAAACCAGCAGGGGGCGCATAGAACATCAGGGGAAGGTGGAAACACAGCAGCAAACCAGCAGGGGGCGCATAGAACATCGGGGGGAAGGTGGAAACACAGCAGCGAACCAGCAGGGGGCGCATAGAACATCGAGGGGAAGGTGGAAACACAGCAGCGAAACAGCAGGGGCGCATAGAACATCGGGGGGAAGGTGGAAACACAGCAGCAACAGCAGGGGGCGCATAGAACATCGGGGGGAAGGTGGAAACACAGCAGCGAACAAGCAGGGGGCGCATAGAACATCGGGGGGAAGGTGGAAACACAGCAGCAAACCAGCAGGGGGCGCATAGAACATTGGGGGGAAGGTGGAAACACAGCAGCAACCAGCAGGGGGCGCATAGAACATCAGGGGAAGGTGGAAACACAGCAGCGAACCAGCAGGAGGCGCATAGAACATCGGGGGAAGGTGGAAACACAGCAGCGAACAAGCAGGGGGCGCATAGAACATTGGGGGGAAGGTGGAAACACAGCAGCGAACCAGCAGGGGGGCATAGAACATCGTGGGGAAGGTGGAAACACAGCAGCGAACCAGCAGGGGGCGCATAGAACATTGGGGGAAGGTGGAAACACAGCAGCGAACCAGCAGGGGGGCATAGAACATCGGGGGGAAGGTGGAAACACAGCAGCGAACCAGCAGGGGGCGCATAGAACATCTAGGGAAGGTGAAACACAGCAGCGAACCAGCAGGGGGCGCATAGAACATTGGGGGAAGGTGGAAACACAGCAGCGAACCAGCAGGGGGCGCATAGAACATCGGGGGGAAGGTGGAAACACAGCAGCGAACCAGCAGGGGGCGCATAGAACATCTGGGGGAAGGTGGAAACACAGCAGCGAACCAGCAGGGGGCGCATAGAACATCGGGGGAAGGTGGAAACACAGCAGCGAACCAGCAGGGGGCGCATAGAACATTGGGGGGAAGGTGGAAACACAGCAGCGAACCAGCAGGGGGAGCATAGAACATCAGGGAAGGTGGAAACACAGCAGCGAACCAGCAGGGGGCGCATAGAACATCGGGGGGAAGGTGGAAACACAGCAGCAAACCAGCAGGGGCGCATAGAACATCGAGGGAAGGTGGAAACCAGCAGCGAACCAGCAGGGGGCATAGAACATCGGGGGGAAGGTGGAAACACAGCAGCGAACCAGCAGGGGCGCATAGAACATCGAGGGAAGGTGGAAACACAGCAGCGAACAAGCAGGGGGCGCATAGAACATCGGGGGGAAGGTGGAAACACAGCAGCGAACCAGCAGGGGGCGCATAGAACATCGGGGGAAAGGTGGAAACACAGCAGCGAACCAGCAGGGGGCGCATAGAACATCGGGGGGAAGGTGGAAACACAGCAGCGAACCAGCAGGGGGCGCATAGAACATCGGGGGAAAGGTGGAAACACAGCAGCGAACCAGCCAGGGGGCGCATAGAACATCGGGGGGAAGGTGGAAACACAGCAGCGAACAAGCAGGGGGCGCATAGAACATCGGGGGGAAGGTGGAAACACAGCAGCGAACCAGCAGGGGGCGCATAGAACATCGGGGGGAAGGTGGAAACACAGCAGCGAACCAGCAGGGGGCGCATAGAACATCGGAGGGAAGGTGGAAACACAGCAGCGAACCAGCAGGGGGCGCATAGAACATCGAGGGAAGGTGGAAACACAGCAGCGAACCAGCAGGGGGCGCATAGAACATCAGGGAAGGTGGAAACACAGCAGCGAACCAGCAGGGGGCGCATAGAACATCGAGGGAAGGTGGAAACACAGCAGCGAACCAGCAGGGGGCGCATAGAACATCGAGGGAAGGTGGAAACACAGCAGCGAACCAGCAGGGGGCGCATAGAACATCGAGGGGAAGGTGGAAACACAGCAGCGAACCAGCAGGGGCGCATAGAACATCGAGGGGAAGGTGGAAACACAGCAGCGAACAGCAGGGGGCGCATAGAACATCGAGGGGAAGGTGGAAACACAGCAGCGAACCAGCAGGGGGCGCATAGAACATCGAGGGGAAGGTGGAAACACAGCAGCGAACCAGCAGGGGGCGCATAGAACATCTAGGGAAGGTGGAAACACAGCAGCGAACCAGCAGGGGGCGCATAGAACATCGAGGGAAGGTGGAAACACAGCAGCGAACCAGCAGGGGGCGCATAGAACATCGAGGGAAGGTGGAAACACAGCAGCGAACCAGCAGGGGGCGCATAGAACATCGAGGGGAAGGTGGAAACACAGCAGCGAACCAGCAGGGGGCGCATAGAACATCGGGGGAAAGGTGGAAACACAGCAGCGAACCAGCAGGGGGCGCGTAAACGTCATTATCCTATATTTTTCACAGCCGATGCATTGAGCTAAAGGTGGAAAACCCCTTTAAGGTGGCGTCCAGACACTGAGGTGCGACTGCTGCACCTTACAACACACATTCTGCACCAACACAAGCAGAACGTCAGCCATGCAGGATCCAGGGACTGGACTCGCATCCTGGGGGCTCAGCGCTAGGAAGACCGTACGATGGCCACATAGCTCCGGACCCCCGATGACGTCCGGCTTACAAATAACTGCCGACACTTATCTCTCTGAATGATCGGATGCCCCCGTTACATTTGCGGTCAGCAGAAATCTGAAAGCATCCAACCCCGGGGAAGCCATCATTACACGGTGCAGGGCCCACATAGCAGACACCATTCCCTGCAGCCCACCATGATCCACACCGCTGTGACATGACAAGACCACCCTTTACCTGCGTTTCTGGAGTCGCACCACACTGCAGTCGTTCTCATATCCTCCGCGCTCGTTCAGCATCCCGGTGTGGACAATGTGGCCCACAGGAACGTCCACATCATTTGAGAGGAGATACTGGAGGGTGTCCAGAGCCTGATCCCCCGGGGACTGGAGACGAGACAAGATGTTACCAGAGCAGAAGGATAAAGAGACTGCGGGAGAGGAGGCCGAGGAGACCCCCGACAGGAGACCCCCAAGAGGAGACGACACAGCCAGAGAGACGCCGAGAGGAGACCCCCGAGAGGAGACACGACAGCCAAGAGACGCCGAGAGGAGACCCCCGAGAGGAGACGACACAGCCAGAGAGATGCCGAGAGGAGACCCCCGAGAGGAGACATGACAGCCAAGAGACGCCGAGGAGACCCCCGAGAGGAGACGACACAGCCAGAGAGACGCCGAGAGGAGACCCCCGAGAGGAGACATGACAGCCAAGAGACGCCGAGAGGAGACCCCCGAGAGGAGACACGACACAGCCAGAGAAACGCCGAGAGGAGACCCCCGAGAGGAGACACGACAGCCAAGAGACGCCGAGAGGAGACCCCCGAGAGGAGACGACACAGCCAGAGAAACGCAGAGAGGAGACCCCCGAGAGGAGACACGACAGCCAGAGACGCTGAGAGGAGACCCCCGAGAGAAGACGACACAGTCAGAGAAAAGCCGAGAGGAGACCCCCGAGAAGAGACACAACACAGCCAAAGACGGTGAGAGGAGACCCCCGAGAGGAGACACGACAGCCAGAGACACCGAGAGGAGACCCCCGAGATGAGACACGACAGCCAGAGACGCTGAGAGGAGACCCCCGAGAGGAGACACGACAGCCAGAGAGACGCAGAGAGGAGACCCCCCGAGAGGAGACGACACAGTCAGAGAAACGCCGAGAGGAGACCCCAGAGAAGAGACACAACACAGCCAAAGACGGTGAGAGGAGACCCCCGAGAGGAGACACGACAGCCAGAGACGCCGAGAGGAGACCCCCGAGATGAGACAAGACAGCCAGAGACGCTGAGAGGAGACCCCCGAGAGGAGACGACACAGTCAGAGAAACGCCGAGAGGAGACCCCAGAGAAGAGACACAACACAGCCAAAGACTGTGAGAGGAGACCCCCGAGAGGAGACACGACAGCCAGAGACGCCGAGAGGAGACCCCGAGAAGAGACACGACAGCCAGAGACGCTGAGAGGAGACCCCCGAGAGGAGCCGACACAGCCAGAGAGACGCCGAGAGGAGACCCCCCGAGAGGAGAAACGACAGCCAGAGAGACGCCGAGAGGAGACCCCCGAGAGGAGACATGACACAGCCAGAGACACCGAGAGGAGTCTGATCCCCCGGGAACTGGAGATGAGACAAGATGTTACCAGAGCAAGAGTCGTGTCATCAGGAGGATACAGAGACTGCAGGAGAGGAGGCCGAGGAGACCCCAGAGAGGAGACCCCCGAGAGGAGACATGACACAGCCAGAGACTCCGAGAGGAGACCCCCAAGAGGAGACACGACACAACCAGAGAGACGCCGAGAGGAGACCCCCGAGAGGAGACAAGACACAGCCAGAGACGCCGAGAGGAGACACCTGAGAGGAGACAACACAGCCAGAGAAACGCCGAGATGAGACCCCCGAGAGGAGACATGACACTGCCAGAGACGCCGAGGAGACCCCCGAGAGGAGACACGACACAGCCAGAGACGTTGAGAGGAGACCCCCAAGAGGAGACACGACACAGCCAGAGACGTTGAGAGGAGACCCCCGAGAGGAGACACGACAGCCAGAGAGACGCCGAGATGAGACCCCCAAGAAGAGACACGACACAGCCAGACACGTTGAGAGGAGTCTGATCCCCCGGGGACTGGAGAAGAGACAAGATGTTACCAGAGCAAGAGTCGTGTCATCAGGAGGATACAGAGACTACATGAAAGACCCCCGATAGGAGATACTGGAGGGTGTCCATAGCAAGGCTGTGGAGTCGGGGTCAGTATAAAATGGAGCGACTCCCATCATCTATAATCCATTGGGTGCAGTAGTACACTACAGGATCTGCTGTAAATGTTGCCATAATAATTTGGAAAGTTCTGAAATGTCTTATAAATGTCTGTTCTGTTCCTGATCAGAGGATCTCGGCGCAGAGGAGACCCCAAGCAGAGGAGAGCGGGAGCAGAGAGCCCGCAGAGGAAAGTGGGAGCAGAGGAGAGCCCGCGCAGAGGAGAGCGGGAGCAGAGGAGAGCCCGCGCAGAGGAGAGCGGGAGCAGAGGAGAGCCCGCACAGAGGAGAGCCCGAGCAGAGGAAAGCGGGAGCAGAGAGCCCGCAGAGGAAAGTGGGAGCAGAGGAGAGCCCGCGCAGAGGAGAGCGGGAGCAGAGGAGAGCCCGCGCAGAGGAGAGCGGGAGCAGAGGAGAGCCCGCACAGAGGAGAGCCCGAGCAGAGGAAAGCGGGAGCAGAGGAGAGCCCGAGCAGAGGAGAGCGGGAGCAGAGGAGAGCCCGCGCAGAGGAGAGCGGGAGCAGAGGAAAGCGGGAGTAGAGGAGAGCCCGAGCAGAGGAAAGCGGGAGCAGAGGAGAGCCCGAGCAGAGGAGAGCGGGAGCAGAGGAGAGCGGGAGCAGAGGAGAGCCCGCATAGAGGAGAGCCCGCGCAGAGGAGAGCCCGCAGAGAGAGCACGCCCGCATAGAGGAGAGCCCGCGCAGAGAGCACGCGCAGAGGAGAGCACGCACAGAGGAGAGCACGCACAGAGGAGAGCACACGCAAGAGGAGAGCACACGCAGAGGAGAGCACACGCAGAGGAGAGCACGCGCAGAGGAGAGCACGCGCAGAGGAGAGCCCGCGTAGAGGAGAGCACGCGCAGAGGAGAGCACGCGCAGAGGAGAGCACGCGCAGAGGAGAGCACGCGCAGAGGAGAGCACACGCAGAGGAGAGCACACGCAGAGGAGAGCACACGCAGAGGAGAGCACGCGCAGAGGAGAGCACGCGCAGAGGAGAGCCCGCGTAGAGGAGAGCCCGCACAGTGGAGAGCCCGAGCAGAGGAGAGCCTGAGCAGAGGAGAGCCCGAGCAGAGGAGAGCCCGAGCAGAGGAGAGAGGGAGCAGAGGAGAGCCCGCACAGAGGAGAGCCCGAGCAGAGGAGAGCCCGAGCAGAGGAAAGCCCGAGCAGAGGAGAGCCGAGCAGAGGAGAGCCCGAGCAGAGGAGAGCCCGAGCAGAGAGCCCGCGCAGAGGAGAGCCCGCGCAGAGGAGAGCACGCGCAGAGGACAGCACACGCAGAGGAGAGCGGGAGCAGAGGAGAGCGGGAGCAGAGGAGAGCCAGCGTAGAGGAGAGCCCACACAGTGGAGAGCCGGAGCAGAGGAGAGCCCGCACAGAGAAGAGCCCGCGCAGAGGAGAGCCCACGCAAAGGAAAGCGGGAGCAGAGGAGAACCCAAGCAGAGGAGAGCGGGAGAAGAGGAGAGCCCGCGCAGAGGAGAGCCCACGCAGAGGAGAGCCCACGCAGAGGAGAGCCCACGCAGAGGAGAGCCCGCACAGAGGAGAGCCCGCACAGAGGAGAGCCCGCACAGAGGAGAGACCGAGCAGAGGAGAGCCCGCACAGAGGAGAGCCGGCGCAAAGGAAAGCGGGAGCAGAGGAGAGCCGGCGCAGAGGAGAGCCCGAGCAGAGGAGAGCCCGAGCAGAGGAGAGCCCGCGCAGAGGAGAGCCGGAGCAGAGGAGAGCCCGCGCAGAGGAGAGCCCGCGCAGAGGAGAGCCCGCGCAGAGGAGAGCGAGCAGAGAGACCGGAGCAGAGGAGAGCTGGAGCAGAGGAGAGCCCGCGCAGAGGAGAGCCCGCGCAGAGGAGAGCCGGAGCAGAGGAGAGCCCGCACAGAGGAGAGCCGGAGCAGAGGAGAGCCCACGCAGAGGAGAGCCGGCGCAGAGGAGACACGTAGCACGCAGAACTCACACTAATCTCAAACTTGGTGAAGGACGACATGTCTATGACACACACGGCCTCCTTGCAGCACTTCACCTCGGAGCCCACGATATCAAACCAGTCCGGCTTATAGAAGGTTTTGCTCTGATCCAGAGACAGCAGATCTGTGGAAGACAGAGCAGGGTTACAACATGGAGGCTTCGTCCTACCAAACTCAATGCTGTCCAAATGGCCCAGACTCCTTGGATGCTCCTGACCTTTCCCAGGGGGGATAAAGTACTTGGCCCTCTCAAATCCATGCTTTTCCATCCAACGGGCTCCCTGAGCATCCAGCCGGTCGTAGAGGGGGGAGGTACGCAGCTGTCGCCCGGTCTGGAAGTCCCAGCGTGGCACCTTCAGGTCATAAATGAGCGCTGCAGTGGAGGAGAGCACAGAGGATCAGTGTAAGGGTCCATCAGAGCTCAGATCCAGGACATCATCGCTGGCCGGCACTTACGCATGACCTCCATCACTCTGTGCCGCAGGAAGGTCCGGCTGCTCTGCAGGGCTCCAAAGCGCTTGATGTCCAGGGGCCACACATTATCTTGTGGGTAACCATAGACCATCCACTCTGCGAGGAACCTGAGAGAAGAAGCAGAGACGGTGGTCTCAGACAGGGAAGTCAATCTCTCAGGAGGTGGGAGTGTGGGGGCACTTACTTTCCAGCTCCTCCTCCAAGAGAGCAGCCCTGGGAGTTCATTCCGGCAAGTGTGAAGTATCTCAGAAGGGTCGGACTCTCCCCCATCACACAGCGCATGTCTGGAGTGAAGGATTCTGGGCAGTTGACAAGACGCAGGATCTCCAGCGCCTCCAAGGACGGCATCCGGCGCAGCAGGGCACTGAGCAGCGGTTCTGCAGCGAGACCCCCACATGTACAGCAACTAAGAGATACCCTCTTCTAGAAGGGGCCTCTCATAGGGTCATTCCCAAGATAGTAGGTTATCCCCTATGCATAGAGTGTGGCATAACTCACAGAGCACTGGGGGTCTGCAGAGCCCCGTCTTACATGGGGTGGAGGTACACGTGCTCGAACTTTGCACCATTCACTGTCCATGGGACGGACAGGGCAGAGCGCTGCGCTAGGCCCTCTCTGGCAGTCCCATGCACGATGAATGGAGCAGAAGTCGCACGCCACCTCCAGTCCGTATAAGACCGGGCCACACAGTCCTGGACCCCAGAGCCCACTGTACTTGGGATTGCGGGGGATTCCAGAGGTCTGAAACCCAGCGATCAGCAAGTTATCCGCTATCCCTTAACTTGGCCCAATGATTACACGGAGATGACCGGCGACACGTCCATCTTACCAAAGTGATCCCAGTCCTCCTGCAGATTCTGGATTTCCAGCTGATTACGGCCCTCTGTAAAGATTGGTTTGGGGTTTTTCTCGAAGCCTCCAGAAAGAATACCACCTTGCCAGCTGCGGATGTAAATCCTCCCGTCAGGGTCCACGACACCTAGAGGCAGGGGCAAAGGACCAAGCTATGACTACAGCCGGCCATACTGGACTTGTGTATGGGGCGAGGCGCTGTCATCCTCCCCTGTGAATTCTGCCATCCCTAATTAAGACTGACCATATAGAGAAACCCGACCGCTGCTATCCTTTATAAGATAGAAAAGGTGCCCACCTGGGACATGAGGACCCCCGGACACCCCCACAGACAGGAGCAGCCCTGCAGTGTACCGATGAGACAAGCTGCCACGTACTTGGAATGTTATCCTGAAGAGGCGTGCGCAGAGGACGGGTCAGGAGGTAGAAGTGCTCGCAGGCGTGAAGAGGAATACTGACCGGCTCCTCGTTGGACAGACCGAGCTCGTAGGCCCACTGCAAGAGAAGCAAAGGTAAGGACAAGAGCCGAGGACGCGGACCGGGCACCGGGAGATGAACCGCAGCAACGAAGAGTCACAAAGCCTCATTCACTGGAGTGAAAACTTTAGAGTACACGGCCAACACCACGGCCGACTGACCGCTAATGGCCAGAAGACCCGGAGTACACAGCCAACACCACGGCCGACTGACCAGCTAATGGCCAGAAGACCCGGAGTACACAGCCAACACCACGGCCGACTGACCCGCAAATAACCAGAAGACCTGAAGTACACAGCCAACACCACGGCCGACTGACCCGCTAATGACCAGAAGACCCGGAGTACACAGCCGACGATCCACGAATGAGCAGAAGACCCGGAGTACACAGCCGACACCACGGCCGACTGAGCAGCTAATGACCAGAAGACCCGGAGTACACAGCCAACACCACGGCCGACTGACCCGCTAATGAGCAGAAGACCCGGAGTACACAGCCAACACCACGGCCGACTGACCCGCTAATAACCAGAAGACCTGAAGTACACAGCCGACACCACGGCCGACTGACCCGGAGTACACAGCCGACGATCCACGAATGAGCAGAAGACCCGGGGTAAACAGCTGACAACATGGCCGACTGACCAGCTAATTACCAGAAGACCCAGAGTACATGGCCGACACCACGGCCGACTGACCCGCTAATGAGCAGAAGACCTGGAGTACACGGCCATCACCGCGGCCGACTGACCCGCTAATGGCCAGAAGACCCGGAGTACACAGCCAACACCACGGCCGACTGACCCGCTAATGAGCAGAAGACCCGGAGTACACAGCCAACACCACGGCCGACTGACCCGCTAATAACCAGAAGACCTGAAGTACACAGCCAACACCACGGCCGACTGACCCGCTAATGAGCAGAAGACCCGGAGTACACAGCCAACACCACGGCCGACTGACCCGCTAATAACCAGAAGACCTGAAGTACATAGCCAACACCACGGCCGACTGACCCGTTAATGGCCAGAAGACCCGGAGTACACAGCTGACACCACGGCCGACTGACCCGCTAATAACCAGAAGACCTGAAGTACATGGCCAACACCACGGCCGACTGACCCGCTAATGGCCAGAAGACCAGGAGTACACAGCCGACACCACGGCCGACTGACCAGCTAATGACCAGAAGACCCGGAGTACACAGCCGACACCACGGCCGACTGACCAGCTAATGACCAGAAGACCCGGAGTACACAGCCAACACCACGGCCGACTGACCCGCTAATGAGCAGAAGACCCGGAGTACACAGCCAACACCACGGCCGACTGACCCGCTAATAACCAGAAGACCTGAAGTACACAGCCAACACCACGGCCGACTGACCCGCTAATGAGCAGAAGACCCGGAGTACACAGCCAACACCACAGGCGACTGACCCGCTAATGACCAGAAGACCCGGAGTACACAGCCGACGATCCACGAATGAGCAGAAGACCCGGAGTAAACAGCCGACAACACGGCCGACTGACCAGCTAATTACCAGAAGACCCGGAGTACATGGCCGACACCACGGCCGACTGACCCGCTAATTACCAGAAGACCTGGAGTACATGGCCGACACCACAGACGACTGACCCGCTAATGACCAGAAGGCCCGGAGTACATGGTCGACACCACGGCTGACTGACCCGCTAATGAGCAGAAGACCCGGAATACACAGCCGACCATCCGCGAATGACCAGAAGACCCAGAGTACACAGCCGACGATCCGCGAATGAGCAGAAGACCCGGAGTACACAGCTGACACCACGGCCGATTGACCCGCTAATGAGCAGAAGACCTGAAGTACACAGCCGACACCACGGCCGACGACCCGCGAATGACCAGAAGACCCGGAGTACACGACCAACACCGCAGCCGACTGACCCTCTAATGAGCAGAAGACCCGGAGTACACAGCTGACACCACGGATGACGACCCGCTAATGACCAGAAGACCCAGAGTAAACAGCCGATAATACAGCCGACTGACCCGCTAATTACCAGAAGACCTGGAGTACATGGCCGACACCACAGACGACTGACCCGCTAATGACCAGAAGACCCGGAGTACATGGTCGACACCACGGCTGACTGACCCGCTAATGGGCAGAAGACCTGCAGTACACAGCCGACACCACGGCCGACTGACCCGGAGTACACAGCCGACGATCCACGAATGAGCAGAAGACCCGGGGTAAACAGCCGACACCACGGCCGACGACCCGCGAATGACCAGAAGACCCGGAGTACACGACCAACACCGCAGCCGACTGACCCTCTAATGAGCAGAAGACCCGGAGTACACAGCTGACACCACGGATGACGACCCGCTAATGACCAGAAGACCCAGAGTAAACAGCCGATAATACAGCCGACTGACCCGCTAATTACCAGAAGACCCGGAGTACATGGCCGACACCACGGACGATTGACCCGCTAATTACCAGAAGACCTGGAGTACATGGTCGACACCACAGACGACTGACCCGCTAATGACCAGAAGACCCGGAGTACATGGTCGACACCACGGCTGACTGACCCGCTGATGGGCAGAAGACCCGAGTACACAACCGACACCACGGCTGACTGACCTGCTAATGGGCAGAAGACCTGGAGTACACAGCCGACACCGCGGCCGACTGACCCGCTAATGACCAGAAGACACGGAGTACACAGCCGACACCGCGGCCGACTGACCCGCTAATGAGCAGAAGACTTGGAGTACACAGCCGACACCACGGCCGACTGACCCGCTAATGAGCAGAAGACTTGGAGTACACAGTCGACACCGCGGTTGACGACCCGCTAATGACCAGAAGACCTGGAGTACACAGCCGACACCACGGCCGACTGACTCGCTAATGAGCAGAAGACTTGAAGTACACAGCCGACACCACGGCCGACTGACCCGCTAATGAGCAGAAGACTAGGAGTACACAGCCGACACCACGGCCGACTGACCTGCTAATGACCAGAAGACCTGGAGTACACAGCCGTCACCGCGGCCGACTGACCCGCTAATTACCAGAAGACCCGGAGTACACAGCCGACACCACGGCCGACTGACCAGCTAATGACCAGAAGACCCGGAGTACACAGCCAACACCACGGCCGACTGACCCGCTAATGAGCAGAAGACTTGGAGTACACAGCCGACACCACGGCCGACTGACCCGCTAATGAGCAGAAGACTTGGAGTACACAGTCGACACCGCGGTTGACGACCCGCTAATGACCAGAAGACCTGGAGTACACAGCCGACACCACGGCCGACTGACTCGCTAATGAGCAGAAGACTTGAAGTACACAGCCGACACCACGGCCGACTGACCCGCTAATGAGCAGAAGACTAGGAGTACACAGCCGACACCACGGCCGACTGACCTGCTAATGACCAGAAGACCTGGAGTACACAGCCGTCACCGCGGCCGACTGACCCGCTAATTACCAGAAGACCCAGAGTACACAGCCGACACCACGGCCGACTGACCAGCTAATGACCAGAAGACCCGGAGTACACAGCCAACACCACGGCCGACTGACCAGCTAATGACCAGAAGACCCGGAGTACACAGCCAACACCACGGCCGACTGACCCGCTAATGAGCAGAAGACCCGGAGTACACAGCCAACACCACGGCCGACTGACCCGCTAATGAGCAGAAGACCTGGAGTACACAGCCAACACCACGGCCGACTGACCCACTAATGAGCAGAAGACCCGGAGTACACAGCCAACACCACAGGCGACTGACCCGCTAATGACCAGAAGACCCGGAGTACACAGCCGACGATCCACGAATGAGCAGAAGACCCGGAGTAAACAGCCGTCACCGCGGCCGACTGACCCGCTAATGACCAGAAGACCCAGAGTACACAGCCGACACCGCGGCCGACTGACCTGCTAATGACAAGAAGACCCGGAGTACATGGCCGACACTGCGACCGACTGACCTGCTAATGACCAGAAAACCTGGAGTACCCAGCAGACAAATAATGCGTGAGCGCAGTATATACCATATCCACTAAGAGCCCGGTCTCTTTAGCCCTGTTGTATCACGGTGTCTGGACTGATACATGGCACCTGCACTGATCCACTGTAACAAACCTGCAGAACAGAAGGTTAGTGCGGTGCAGAGTTTCGCTCTAGCACTGTGTACCCGGATACATTAAGAGCTGGCACTGCCCGCTCACTTTGCTTAGCACCCTCGGTGGCAGCCATGGCAGAGTGCCTGGAGCGAGTCACACGGTCGGTTATAGCCCTCCGGGGGGAATTATTGGGGCTACCGGCCCCCATTACCTGGCCTGCGCAGTTCACAAAGTACTCGCACTCGATCTGCCCGCGGTCGGTGTCCACGCCGCTCACGTGACCTCGCTCTACCAGGACGTGGTTGACAGCCGTGTGCTCATGGACCTGGACGCCTGCAGACAGGACAGCAGAAATGTGGTTATTACACGGCCCTCACAATGATTCACCCCAAAGGATAAAGAGCCCCAACACAAGACCCCGGCCCCGTCACCAGCTTTCTTCTTCTCTTACCTTTACTCTGCGCCGCAGTAACCAAGGCCAGAGCCACGTCCGCTGTTGACACCACTGCGTCCTCAGGTACATACATGGCTCCCACCAGATCATGAATATTAATCAGGGGGTGGAGCTCGCCAACCCGCCGTGGTGTAATGATCTCACATGGGATGTTCTTCATTCTATGAAGAGGAGCAAAGGGTTAATCTCAGCCTCAATACCAAAGATAGAGGCTGCGCCAACTCTCACCTCAACCGCGACATAATACGCCGGAGAGATATGAGACGATCCTGGGTCTGCGCCAGCAAGATGGATCCCGTCCTCTTGTAGCCTGCAGGACACAACGAGCGGGAAGCATCAGCCCCATACAGGCCGGACCACCGCAGGGAGGTCACCATAACGTAAGAGGGACAGGGGGGATTACAGGAGGTCACATGTCGTAAGGAGGACAGGGGGATTATAGGAGGTCACATGTCACATGACCTAAGGGGGACGGGGGGATTACAGGAGGTCACATGTCGTAAGGAGGACAGGGGGATTATAGGAGGTCACATATCACATGACCTAAGGGGACTGGTGGATTATAGGAGGTCACATGACGTAAGGAGCATGGGGGGGATTATAGGAGGTCACAATGATGTAAGGGGGATTATAGGAGGTCACAATGATGTAAGGGGGATGGGGATTATAGGAGGTCACAATGATGTAAGGGGGATTATAGGAGGTCACAATGATGTAAGGGGGATTATAGAAGGTCACAATGATGTAAGGGGGATGGGGATCATAGGAGGTCACAATGATGTAAGGGGGATTATAGGAGGTCACAATGATGTAAAGGGAATTATAGGAGGTCACAATGACGTAAATGGGATTATAGGAGGTCACAATGATGTAAGGGGGATTATAGGAGGTCACAATGATGTAAGGGGGATTATAGGAGGTCACAATGATGTAAGGGGGATTATAGGAGGTCACAATGACGTAAGGGGGATTATAGGAGGTCATAATGATGTAAGAGGGATTATAGGAGGTCACAATGATGTAAGGGGGATTATAGGAGGTCACAATGATGTAAGGGGGATTATAGGAGGTCACAATGACGTAAGGGGGATTATAGGAGGTCACAATGACGTAAGGGGGATTATAGAAGGTCACAATGACGTAAGGGGGATTATAGGAGGTCACAATGATGTAAGAGGGATTATAGGAGGTCACAATGATGTAAGAGGGATTATAGGAGGTCACAATGATGTAAGGGGGATTATAGGAGGTCACAATGACGTAAACGGGATTATAGGAGATCACAATGATGTAAGTGGGATTATAGAAGGTCAAATGAGTAAGGGGGATTGGGATTATAGGAGGTCACAATGATGTAAGGGGATTATAGGAGGTCACAATGAGTAAGGGGATTATAGGAGGTCACAATGAGGTAAGAGGGATTATAGGAGGTCACAATGAGGTAAGGGGGATTATAGTAGGTCACAATAAGGTAAGGGGATGGGTTGGATCACAGGAGATCCCATGATGTAAGGAGGATTATAGAAGGTCACAATGATGTAAGGGGGATTTTAGGAGGTCACAATGATGTAAGCGGGATGGGGATTATAGGAGGTCACAATGATGTAAAGGGGATTATAGGAGGTCACAATGAGGTAAGGGGATTATAGGAGGTCACAATGAGGTAAGGGGGATTATAGTAGGTCACAATGAGGTAAGGGGGATGGGTGGATCACAGGAGATCCCATGATGTAAGGAGGATGGGGGGGATTTTAGGAGGTCACAATAAAGTAAGGGGGATTATAAGAGGTCACAATGATGTAAGGGGGATTATAGGAGGTCACAATGATGTAAAAGGGATTATAGGAGGTCACAATGATGTAAGGGGATTATAGGAGGTCACAATGAGGTAAGGGGGATGGGTGGATCCCAGGAGATCCCATGATGTAAGGAGGATGGGGGGGATTTTAGGAGGTCACAATGATGTAAGGGGGATTATAGGAGGTCACAATGATGTAAGGGGGATTATAGGAGGTCACAATGATGTAAGGGGGATTTTAGGAGGTCACAATGATGTAAGCGGGATGGGGATTATAGTTGGTCACAATGATGTAAAGGGGATTATAGGTGGTCACAATGATGTAAAAGGGATTATAGGAGGTCACAATGATGTAAGGGGATTATAGGAGGTCACAATGAGGTAAGGGGGATGGGTGGATCCCAGAGATCCCATGATGTAAGGAGGATGGGGGGGATTTTAGGAGGTCACAATGATGTAAGGGGGATTATAGGAGGTCACAATGATGTAAGGGGATTTTAGGAGGTCACAATGATGTAAGCGGGATGGGGATTATAGTTGGTCACAATGATGTAAGGGGATTATAGGAGGTCACAATGATGTAAGCGGGATTATAGGAGGTCACAATGATGTAAGGGGATTTTAGGTCACAATGATGTAAGCGGGATGGGGATTATAGTTGGTCACAATGATGTAAAGGGGATTATAGGTGGTCACAATGATGTAAAAGGGATTATAGGAGGTCACAATGATGTAAGGGGATTATAGGAGGTCACAATGAGGTAAGGGGCATGGGTGGATCCCAGGAGATCCCATGATGTAAGGAGGATGGGGGGGATTTTAGGAGGTCACAATGATGTAAGGGGGATTATAGGAGGTCACAATGATGTAAGGGGGATTATAGGAGGTCACAATGATGTAAGGGGGATTTTAGGAGGTCACAATGATGTAAGCGGGATGGGGATTATAGTTGGTCACAATGATGTAAAGGGGATTTTAGGAGGTCACAATGATGTAAGGGGATTATAGGAGGTCACAATGATGTAAGGGGGATTATAGGAGGTCACAATGATGTAATGGGGATTTTAGGAGGTCACAATGATGTAAGCGGGATGGGGATTATAGGTGGTCACAATGATGTAAAAGGGATTATAGGAGGTCACAATGATGTAAGGGGATTATAGGAGGTCACAATGAGGTAAGGGGGATGTTGTGAATGGACTTGAAATGAGTTCTGAGCAGAGGCTCCCTCTGGTGGTTACAAGCGGTACTGGACTGTCCAGTGAAGATGTGGAGGATTGGGAATCAGGTGTTACTGACTGGTCTTATATAAGGGAGTTGCCTTCCCATCAGGGTTGCCGGTGATCAATTGTTCTGGTCTCAATCCTTGATTCCTGTTTCCTTTGTAGCCTGCTGTGTCGTGTCTGCATCTCCTGCTAACAGATAAGACATTTTCTTCTTTTTGTTTTTGTGCTTGATTTTTGCATTTTGTCCTGCACTTCTGTGGGGGCCTTCAGGGTCCCCTCCGGGGGCTTTTGCCCTCTCAGTTTAGTTCAGCCACTGATGTTTGTACATTTGCTTTTTCCAGTTTTTTCAGTGGCTGCTGTTTTGATTTTGTTACACCAGAGAACTAATTTAGGTGGTAGAGGTCGTGTGATCTCAGGTGTTTTTGAAATTAGTAGAGTTGGTGCTTTTCAGGGTTTTTTGGGATTGCAGTAAGTGCCCTTCCTATCCTTTTCTATTTAGGTAGTTTGGGCCCCAACGTTTGCTCATACTATTTTCTGTCTGTGTCTGTATTTCTTCTTGTCTAACAACCATTACATGTTTGGGGGCTTTCTATGTTCTTTGGGGATCTGCTCCGGGGCAGATAGCTTTCCTCTTTCTCTCTTTAGGTGTAGTTAGTTTCTCAGGCTGTGACGAGGCGTCTAGGACCAACGTAGGAACGCTCCACGGCTGCCTCTAGTTGTGGTGGTTAGTCAGGGTACTGCAATCTCATAGATTCCAACTGTTCTGGTGTATTGCCTTTTTTACTTGCACTCCTCAGCTACCGAAACATAACAGGGGATGGGTGGATCCCAGGAGATCCCATGATGTAAGGAGGATGGGGGGGATTTTAGGAGGTCACAATGATGTAAGGGGATTATAGGAGGTCACAATGATGTAAGGGGGATTATAGGAGGTCACAATGATGTAAGGGGGATTTTAGGAGGTCACAATGATGTAAGCGGGATGGGGATTATAGTTGGTCACAATGATGTAAAGGGGATTTTAGGAGGTCACAATGATGTAAGGGGGATTATAGGAGGTCACAATGATGTAAGGGGGATTATAGGAGGTCACAATGATGTAAGGGGGATTTTAGGAGGTCACAATGATGTAAGCGGGATGGGATTATAGGTGGTCACAATGATGTAAAGGGGATTATAGGTCACAATGATGTAAGGGGATTATAGGAGGTCACAATGAGGTAAGGGGTATGGGTGGATCCCAGGAGATCCCATGATGTAAGGAGGATGGGGGGGATTTTAGGAGGTCACAATGATGTAAGGGGGATTATAGGAGGTCACAATGATGTAAGGGGGATTTTAGGAGGTCACAATGATGTAAGCGGGATGGGGATTGTAGGTGGTCACAATGATGTAAAGGGGATTATAGGAGGTCACAATGATGTAAGGGGATTATAGGAGGTCACAATGAGGTAAGGGGGATGGATGGATCCCAGGAGATCCCATGATGTAAGTGTAGCGCCGGCGTCCCTACCCTCTGCCAGGCAGGGACGCTGTTCCCCTGCGCCAGCGTCCTCTGCCAGGCAGGGACATCGCCCCCCCTTACCCACGCTCGGCGTCCTCCTTCCGCCCTGCTGGGCTCGCGCGCTCCTTCCCTGCTGCTGGACTTAGGGCGCCGCCCGCGCGCTCCCCCGCTCTTAAAAGGGCCGCGCGCATCTTTCAAAAAAGGTCCCCGGCCAATGCCGGAGGACTCCACCCTATATAAAGTACTCCCTCCTTAATGGAGGTGCCCGAGCAATGTTGTTGTTGCACTGTTTACTCTGCTTCAGCCCTCAGGGTCCGTTACCAGTTACCTGCCTGTCTCCTGCCAGTTTGCTGTCTGCTACCTGTCCGCAAGCCTACCTGGAGGTTCGGCCGTCACCGGTGGTGACCATCGGCTATTCCAGAGAATCTCGCCTGCTCACTTGGGGGCGCTCATCTGCCATCTGCCTGCAGACCTACCCGGAGGTTCGGACGTCACATGCGGTGACCATCGCCTATTCCAGAGACTCTCGCCTGCTCACTTGGGGGCGTTCATCTGCCATCTGCCTGCAGACCTACCCGGAGGCTTCGGACGTCACATGCGGTAACCATCGTCTATTCCAGAGACTCTCGCCTGCTCACTTGGGGGCGTTCATCTGTCATCTGCCTGCTAGCCTACCGGGAGGCTCCACCATCTCAGGTCGTATATACCTGTCCATCCAGAGACTGCCCCGGTCACTTGCCGTGACTACCTGCCTGTCTATCCAGAGACTGCCCCGGTCACTTGCCGTGACTACCTGCCTGTCTATCCAGAGACTGCCCCGGTCACTTGCCGTGACTACCTGCCTGTCTATCCAGAGACTGCCCCGGTCACTTGCCGTGACTACCTGCCTGTCTATCCAGAGACTGCCCCGGTCACTTGCCGTGACTACCTGTCTGTATATCCAGAGACTGCCCCGGTCACTTGCCGTGACCTCCTTCCCGTCTGTCCAAAGACTGTCCCTGTCACTTGCCGTGACTTCCTGTCCGTCTTCCCGGGCGCCACCCGCTCCTTTACAAGGAAAGCCTCCTTGTATAATAAAGCTCAGAGGTTCCGCCTCCCTGACCCGTTACAGTAAGGAGGATGGGGAGGATTTTAGGAGGTCACAATGATGTAAGGGGGATTAAAGGAGGTCACAATGATGTAAGAGGGATTATAGGAGGTCACAATGATGTAAGGGGGATTTTAGGAGGTCACAATGAGGTAAGGGGGATGGGTGGATCACAGGAGATCTCATGATGTAAGGAGGATGGGGGAGATTTTAGGAGGTCACAATGATGTAAGTGGGATTATAGGAGGTCACAATGATGTAAGGGGGATTATAGGAGGTCACAATGATGTAAGCGGGATGGGGATTATAGGAGGTCACAATGATGTAAGAGGGATTATAGGAGGTCACAATGATGTAAGAGGGATTATAGGAGGTCACAATGATGTAAGGGGGATTTTAGGAGGTCACAATGATGTAAGCGGGATGGGGATTATAGAAGGTCACAATGAGGTAAGGGGGATGGGTGGATCACAGGAGATCCCATGATGTAAGGAGGATGGGGGGGATTTTAAGAGGTCACAATGATGTAAGCGTGATTATAGGAGGTCACAATGATGTAAGGGGGATAATAGGAGGTCACAATGATGTAAGGGGGATTATAGGAGGTCACAATGATGTAAGGGGATTATAGGAGGTCACAATGATGTAAGGGGGATTATAGGAGGTCACAATGAGGTAAGGGGGATGGGGATTATAGAAGGTCACAATGATGTAAGGGGGATTATAGGAGGCCACAATGAGGTAAGGGGGATGGGGATTAAAGAAGGTCACAATGATGTAAGGGGGATGGGTGAATCACAGGAGATCCCATGATGTAAGGAGGATGGGGGATTTAGGAGGTCACAATGATGTAAGGGGGATTATAGGGTGTCACAATGATGTAACGGGGATTATAGGGGGTCACAATGAGGTAAGGGGGATTATAGGGGATCACAATGATGTAAGGGGCTTATAGGGGTCACAATGATGTAAGGGGGATTATAGGAGGTCACAATGATGTAAGCGGGATGGGGATTATAGGAAGGTTCAGAAAATCAAAAGAATGATCACATCAATGTGCGGATGTCACACTTTCATTTCCTCTCTCCAGGTCAAAGCACAAAAACATGAAAGTGACTGGACCGTAAAGTGTCAGTCCCATGTACAACACTCCGTGGCATTTACCTGCAGTCCTGTCACTACGATCAATGTCTGTACAGTTTCTGGTCACTTTCCTGAATGCAAATCACTAGAGCTCAATGCAGACACTGATCAATCAAGGAATTCTGGGAGATTTCAGCTCTTTAACTACAGAATTCTGCTGTGTAATGGGATCTTCACAATGCTGTACATAACACACTCCATCTCCACAGGGGATCACTAACCTGTGGGAACCCCGGTCTCTGCCTCCAGCTGCTGATAAAGCTTGTTGGAATAATCGGCCATTTCTGTCTCTATAGACATATGTTTCACCGTGCTCACAGCGCCGGCACAGAACCGCGTAGAGCCGGCGGCCAACCTGCAGAAACACAGAAGCTGCTCACCACAAAAGAGAAAGAGCAAAACTGCACTGATCCTGAGTTACATTCGGTATAATACCCCAGAGCTGCACTCACTATTCTGCTGGTGCAGTCACTGTGTACATACATTACATTACTGATCCTGAGTTACATCCGGTATTATACCCCAGAGCTGCACTCACTATTCTGCTGGTGCAGTCACTGTGTACATACATTACATTACTGATCCTGAGTTACATCCTGTATTATACCCAGAGCTGCACTCACTATTCTGCTGGTGCAGTCACTGTGTACATACATTACATTACTGATCCTGAGTTACATCCTGTATTAAACTCCAGAGCTGCACTCACTATTCTGCTGGTGCAGTCACTGTGTACATACATTACATTACTGATCCTGAGTTACCTCTTGTATTATACTCCAGAGCTGCACTCACTATTCTGCTGGTGCAGTCACTATGTACATACATTACATTACTGATCCTGAGTTACATCCTGTATTATACCCCAGAGCTGCACTCACTATTCTGCTGGTGCAGTCACTGTGACATACATTACATTACTGAGCCTGAGTTACATCCTGATTATACTCCAGAGCTGCACTCACTATTCTGCTGGTGCAGTCACTGTGTACATACATTACATTACTGACCTCAGTTACTCCTGTATTATACTCCAGAGCTGCACTCACTATTCTGCTGGTGCAGTCACTGTGTACATACATTACATTACTGATCCTGAGTTACATCCTGTATTATACTCCAGAGCTGCACTCACTATTCTGCTGGTGCAGTCACTGTGTACATACATTACATTACTGATCCTGAGTTACATCCTGTATTATACTCCAGAGCTGCACTCACTATTCTGCTGGTGCAGTCACTGTGTACATACATTACATTATGATCCTGAGTTACCATCCTGTATTATACTCCAGAGCTGCACTCACTATTCTGCTGGTGCAGTCACTGTGTACATACATTACTGATTCCTGAGTTACATCCTGTATTATACTCCAGAGCTGCACTCACTATTCTGCTGGTGCAGTCACTGTGTACATACATTACATTACTGATCCTGAGTTACATCCTGTATTATACTCCAGAGCTGCACTCACTATTCTGCTGGTGCAGTCACTGTGTACATACATTACTGATCCTGAGTTACATCCTGTATTATACTCCAGAGCTGCACTCACTATTCTGCTGGTGCAGTCACTGTGTACATACATTACATTACTGATCCTGAGTTACATCCTGTATTATACCCCAGAGCTGCACTCACTATTCTGCTGGTGCAGTCACTGTGTACATACATTACATTACTGATCCTGAGTTACATCCGGTATTATACCCCAGAGCTGCACTCACTATTCTGCTGGTGCAGTCACTGTGTACATACATTACATTACTGATCCTGAGTTACATCCGGTATTATACCCAGAGCTGCACTCACTATTCTGCTGGTGCAGTCACTGTGTACATCATACATTACTGATCCTGAGTTACATCCGGTATTATACCCAGAGCTGCACTCACTATTCTGCTGGTGCAGTCACTGTGTACATACATTACATTACTGATCCTGAGTTACATCCTGTATTATACCCCAGAGCTGCACTCACTATTCTGCTGGTGCAGTCACTGTGTACATACATTACTTATGATCCTGAGTTACATCCTGTATTATACTCCAGAGCTGCACTCACTATTCTGCTGGTGCAGTCACTGTGTACATACATTACATACTGATCCTGAGTTACATCCTGTATTATACCCCAGAGCTGCACTCACTATTCTGCTGGTGCAGTCACTGTGTACATACATTACTGATCCTGAGTTACATCCTGTATTATACTCCAGAGCTGCACTCACTATTCTGCTGGTGCAGTCACTGTGTACATACATTACATTACTGATCCTGAGTTACTCCTGTATTATACCCAGAGCTGCACTCACTATTCTGCTGGTGCAGTCACTGTGTACATACATTACATTACTGATCCTGAGTTACATCCGTATTATACCCCAGAGCTGCACTCACTATTCTGCTGGTGCAGTCACTGTGTACATACATTACATTACTGATCCTGAGTTACATCCGTATTATACCCCAGAGCTGCACTCACTATTCTGCTGGTGCAGTCACTGTGTACATACATTACATTACTGATCCTGAGTTACATCCGGTATTATACCCAGAGCTGCACTCACTATTCTGCTGGTGCAGTCACTGTGTACATACATTACATTACTGATCCTGAGTTACATCCTGTATTATACCCAGAGCTGCACTCACTATTCTGCTGGTGCAGTCACTGTGTACATACATACATTACTGATCCTGAGTTACATCCTGTATTATCCAGAGCTGCACTCACTATTCTGCTGGTGCAGTCACTGTGTACATACATTACTTGATCCTGAGTTACATCCTGTATTATACCCCAGAGCTGCACTCACTATTCTGCTGGTGCAGTCACTGTGTACATACATTACTGATCCTGAGTTACATCCTGTATTATACTCCAGAGCTGCACTCACTATTCTGCTGGTGCAGTCACTGTGTACAATTACATTACTGATCCTGAGTTACATCCTGTATTATACTCCAGAGCTGCACTCACTATTCTGCTGGTGCAGTCACTGTGTACATACATTACTGATCCTGAGTTACATCCTGTATTATACTCCAGAGCTGCACTCACTATTCTGCTGGTGCAGTCACTGTGTACATACATTACATTACTGATCCTGAGTTACATCCTGTATTATACTCCAGAGCTGCACTCACTATTCTGCTGGTGCAGTCACTGTGTACATACATTACTGATCCTGAGTTACATCCTGTATTATACCCAGAGCTGCACTCACTATTCTGCTGGTGCAGTCACTGTGTACATACATTACATTACTGATCCTGAGTTACATCCTGTATTATACCCCAGAGCTGCACTCACTATTCTGCTGGTGCAGTCACTGTGTACATACATTACATTACTGATCCTGAGTTACATCCGGTATTATACCCCAGAGCTGCACTCACTATTCTGTGGTGCAGTCACTGTGTTCATACATTACTGATCCTGAGTTACTCCTGTATTATACTCCAGAGCTGCACTCACTATTCTGCTGGTGCAGTCACTGTGTACATACATTACATTTACTGATCCTGAGTTACCATCCTGTTATTATACTCCAGAGCTGCACTCACTATTCTGCTGGTGCGTCACTGTGTACATACATTAACTGATTCCTGAGTTACATCCTGTATTATACTCCAGAGCTGCACTCCACTATTCTGCTGGTGCAGTCACTGTGTACATACATTACTGATCCTGAGTTACATCCTGTATCGAATCCAACCTGACATACTCGAGCGACCCCCGAGCACCCCGCTGCGAGCTCTTCTCAGCAACGACACAATTCACTGGTGCCGACAAACTGTAGTTAGTCCAAACCATATAACACTACCAGATCCAGCGTAACAACCCCCCACCTGAAAAAACCTACCACAACTAACCCCCCCCCATAGTCCACTTGCACGCACTTTTGCAACATCACTAGAATTCTGGCTGGTGCCGTCACTGTTAAACTAATACAATCCAGTAACATGATCCTGCCTGTGATTACAACAAACATCCCGATATTAATACTCCCAGGCTGCCCAGCAAACTCAACACCTCACAAACTTGGCAACTCCAACACAACACGCCACAATACAATTCAGTTCAGACTGCATCTCAGCACTCACTATTCCAGCAGGAGCCTAATCGGTTCCCAGGTGGTACATAACATTCCATATTACTGAATCCAGAGATAAACTAACCTGTAATTACATAATTAATTACACCCCCCCAGCCCCCAGAGACCCCAGAGCAGCACCACCTCCCGATCCCGGCCCCCTACCCTAACTTATTAATTAATTTATTCTGCTGGAGCAGCAGACAATCACACCCTCCGACAAAATGTAAGTAACAATAACACAACAACAGCCCTTCATACTACAACAGAATGCCTTCTGTTTACACAACCCCCGCCACCCAACCACCCGCCAAAACCCCCCCCACAGCCCACACCACCCCACCCCCAGCCGCTTCCCTGCCTGGTACCCCACCACCATCCCGATCCCCACCACCCACCTTGTCCCCAACAGCGTGTCTTTAATACATCCACTAGCTGCACACCTCCGCCTTCCCCACACCCTAAACATTTTAACACGTAATAATCATAGTGAGAGCAATACCCAGAGCTGCCTCACATTTGCGGGCAGTCACTGTGTACATACTTTACGATCCTAGACTCCTGTATATCCCCCGACTGACTCACTATTCTGCGGTGACACTGGTACAACTTACTGATCCTGTACTGATCCTTTTTTTTGGCAAATACTCCACCCCCCGTCCCCCTCTTTCGCTTCTTCCCTCTTTTCCCTTGTGGGAACCGGTCTGGACGTGATGGAATATGGAACCCACCGTATATATTTCACAACCCCCCCCCAGTAATTCTTCCCATCACCCTTCATTTATGCCCCGGACAGCACCATAAGGGCTGGGTCTGCGGGGGTTTTCATCCCTCCGGGGGAGTAATCGTGGCCACCTCAACGGCAGCTCAACCCCTGGATTTTAATGTGCTGCCAACCCATTCCCGGCGTTGCACCGCCGGTATTATCCCAGACTTCCTGTTTGCTTTTCTTCTCTATCTCCCTTGACAGTCCCGCGGGTTTTTCCCCCCCCGGCCCGGCCCGTTTTCTCATCCCACTTACCTGCCCAAGGTGGTCCCCCCCCAGTTTGGGGCTCTCCCTCTTTGTTGGGGGTCTTTTTGGGGTATGTGGCCTATGACATTTGCACTACATCTGCCTTGGCTCCCCCTTGGGGTCTTACCTCGCCGGCTCAAGTTTTACCACGTCCCCCTCACTTCGGCACCAGAAATCGGTAAGGGTGACATTGTGATTGCGCGGAGACGCTGCACACAGCAGTATTTGGGTGATTAGCCTTGGGGCGCGGCTGTGCCAACAACACGGCCATCAATTAAGGGGTTGTTCCAGGAGCCCCAAATCAGGGGGGGGGGATTTACCCGCAAATCCTGGATTGCCCACAGGCGGGTGTCTAAATTTTTGGAACGGAATAAAGGGTATAACGGTGGCAAGAAATGGCGGATCAGGGGGGCGAGCCTCCGGCACCCCAGGGGGGGATGGGCTTCCCCCCTTGCCCATGCTTTTAAAACCCGTTATGACGCGGGGACATTTTTCAAATTATTTGGCATTTTGTCGGAAAATTTCTCAGATGCACTCGAAAGTCCCCTGAAGTTTACCCCTAAATGCTCGACCCTTCAGGGAAAAGGCAACAATTTTTTTTTTAATTGAGCCCGGGACGGTAAACCCCGGGGTTATTGTGCTCCCCTTTCTGTTTTCTCTCCCCTCTTCTGGGTTTTTGGCTAACCAGCCCTTTGGGACCCCCCTTTTTACCCCTCATCCCCAAAAACGCCGTCAAAGATTGTAGTTCTTCAGGAAATTTCGCCATTCGCCTGCTTACCGAGTGAACACGTGGGGGGGGAAAAAACCTTTCGTTTTGTCATTTAAAAACAAAATAATTACAAAGTATATTTTTTTAAAATTTTTTTTTTTTTTCCATTGATCCCGGGAAGCTTTTTTCAGCAGGAATTTTAATTATTTTAAATGTCTAAAACAAAAAAAAAAAATCTAAGAAAAAAAAGCGGAAAAAATGTGAGCAGTGCCCGCAGTCCAAACCCATCTCTCCTGGCGGTAATCACCTGCGTATGATGGCGGGTAAAAAAAAACAAAAAAAATAAAATGGACCTTTTTAAAAGCCCAAAAAGGCTCCGACCTTTTTAAATTTTAAACCCGTCTGTGGACGTTCGCGAAAATCGAAATATGACAAACCCTGAGAAAAAAAAACAAACACTTTTTTTAAAAAAAAAGTAAAAAAAAAATTTTGTTTTTTTTTTCTTCTAATCTATTTTTAGTTTTTTTTGTCCAATAAGTCACCGATGCACAGTCAGAGTGCAGTGTAAACTGGAACCTGCGTAACCTCCAGACTTAAAAAAAGGCAACAAGCTAAGTTTTAGTATGAAAATTATATCTTGTCATAGCGGTTTCTTCGGGAGCAGCAGCAGTGTAAATTTATGGGGAAAGGAAAAAAAAGCCTGAAACTTTTTAAAAAAACAAAGTGTTTCCATTTAAAAAAAAAAAAAACCCGAGACAAAGCACTCTTGACCACAAAAGAAAATGGATGACGAAAGGGAAAGGTTTTAAACAAAAAACAAGTTTTCCCACCGGTATTTTTGGATCGAGGAACGGGAATTTCTTTATATTTTTAAACAAAATGCAAAATAGAAACTTGAGGCGGGGATGTTTTAGCTGGGCTGACTAGATAAACTGCCCCCCTTCAAAATAAATAATAATATCTCCCATTACAAAAATAAACTACTAAATACTGCCCCTTGAAAAAGAAAATAACATATAATCTGGGCCCCCCAATACAAAAATATAATACAAAAATACTGCCCCTAAAGTCAAGAATTAACTACTATAAAACTGTCCCTATTACAAAGAAAATAACTACTAAATACTGCCCCTATATACAAGAATATAACTACATAAAATTTCCCCATGTACAAGAATATAACTATATAAAATGTCCTTGTCAAAAATATAACTACTATAATACTGCCCTATGTACAAAAATATAACTACTATAATACTGCTCCTATTTACAAAGATATAACTATTAAATACCCCCCGTACAAGAAAAGGTAACTACTATAATACTGCCCTATTACAAAAAATAACTACTATAATACCCCCTATTAAAAAAAAACTACAAAAAAACCCCTATGTACAAGAATATAAAACATAAACTGCTCCTAGTACAAGAATTAAACTATAAAAAGCCCCTATGTACAAGAATATAACTACTAAATCTGCTCCAGTAAAAAGATATAACACTAAAAGCCCCTATGTACAAGAATATAACTTAAAATACGCTCCTAGTACAAAATAAACTACTATAAACTGCCCCTATTTTAAAAAGAATTAAAAAAATTAAAAAGCTCCATGTAAAAGAATAAATACTAAAACTGCTCCATGTACAAGAATATAATCTTAATACTCCCCCTATGTACAAGCTATAACTACTAAAAAATGTCCATTACAAGAATATAACTACAAAAAACGCCCCAATGTAAAAAAAATAAAACTACTAAATACTGCCCCATTTACAAGTAAACACTTAAACCCCCCAAAGTACAAATAAAACCTATATACTGCTCCTTGACGAATAAACTACTATAATCTGCTCCTATGTCAAGAATTTTAAAACTACTAATACTGCCCCATGTACAGAATATAACATAAATACGCTCCTATTAAAAGGGAAAATATAACTACTAAAAAAAAGCCCCTATTAAAAGCATATAATACTATAATACGCTCCAATATCAAAAATAAACTACTATAATACTGCCCCCAATGTACAAGAAAAAACTACAAAATACTGCCCCAATGAAACAAGAATATAACACTATAATACTGCCCCTATTACAAGAATTAACTACTATAATCCTGCCTCCGCTGAAGGTTGTGTGTTTTGTATTTCCTGGTCGGGAGCGCCGGAGGGCACCCTGGGCGGGAAACCCCCAGGCAAAAGGGCCCGGCTTTCCCCGGCCCACACTGGACAAGCCTCCCAGGCCCCTCCTAATGGGGAAAGTTAATCCCAGAGCCCCTGTCAGAGCAGTGAATGCGCGAGCCCCAAAACTGCAGCAGTTGTAAGGAGGAAAAAGCCTCGTAAGTTTTGGGGGGAAAACCCTTTTCCCAAACCAGCAAAGAAACAAGAAGGAAAATGTCGGGCAGCGATGGGGTTTAAAGCACAATGTGAAGTCAGGTAACTCCCATCGCAAGCAGCTCCTGCCAGGTGCACAGGTGAGATCAGCCCAGCGGGCAGATCCCTCTCCCGCCCCAGGCAGAGGGCGCTTTTGGGAAAAACAAAAAATCCAGGAGAACTTTCAGCAGCATGGGATATGGCGCGGTCGGACCACACGGTCGCAGCAGGTGGCAGCAGTAAAAGTGTGTGGGGGCCGGAGCCTGAAACCAGCGGTGGTGAAAAAAAAGGGACGTCGGGTTTAAGCAGCCGGGGACATCGCTGAATGCAGGATCCCAGGAGAGACGCCAGGCACCTGAGCTTCGTCGCGAGGAGAACCCGGACGGTCAAAAAAGTTCGGGGGAGTTCAGCCGAAAGACTCACTACAATGCAGATAACCTTGCTTTAAAAACTAAAGGCTATTTAAACCCCGGGGGTCAGATTTTTTTTGTGAGACTCGAAAACCCTGGGTGATTGCTGGCAAAAGGGGTGAGGGACAGGGCGCGCCTAGAGAGGGTGGGGCCCTGGCAAGACTTATAGGAACCAGGAATGTTAAAATTTTACAGAAGCGAACTCTGCGGTTTTTGGTCAACATTGTCCCCGGTGGACCCCCAAAACGGGGGCCTGCTGCAGCGCAAGTTTCTGCTTCCAAAAGGGGCAAATGCCGACCACAGCAGCCCGTAGTAAAAAACCCCCGCAAGAAACCCAAAATCTCGAATGCCCACAAAATGCCGCACAGATCCAAACAGAACATGTAGTGCAGATTCCGCGAGGGACAACAAGTCACAGAAGCCCAGAAACAGCCGCAGAGATTCCAAGCGCAGCATGAAAAGGGGCCCTTTAGGAGGTACAAAATCGCAGAAAGCCCGTACGCCGCCCGCACAGATTCCCAAACGCAGATGGACATTTTTCCCCGGGGAAAAG
>JARQOD010009855.1:0-29661 GCA_033576555.1 Oophaga sylvatica
ATCACTAGGTACTCAAAATGCCCCTCTGGGGTATTAAACGCCATCTTCCATTCATCACAGTGCTTGATGCGAATAAGATTATACGCCCCCCTGAGGTCAAGCTTGGTAAACCAACTAGCACTTTCCACTCTGGAAAATAGGTCAGAAATCAAAGGTAATGGATATTGATATTTAACAGTGATTTTATTCAGGAGACGATAGTCAATACATGGCCTCAATGAACCATCCTTTTTGGCCACAAAGAAAAAGCCGGCACCAAAGGGTGAAGAGGACTGTCTGATATGACCCTTCTCCAAAGACTCCTTGATATAAGAACGCATAGCATCATGTTCAGGTACAGATAAATTAAAAAGCCGACCCTTAGGAAATTTATCACCAGTCACTAACTCAATAGCACAATCATAACACCTGTGAGGAGGCAAGGATGCAGACTTACTCTCACTAAACACATCAGAAAATTCGGTAAAATAGTCAGGGACATCTTAAGACTGGGGTGAGGCAGAAAAAACATCTTGAGACTGGGTGGGGCAGAAAAAACAGGAGTGTCAGTATTAACACATTGGCAGCCCCAACTGGTCACAGACACATATTTCCAATCCAAAACAGGATTATGAGTCTGTAACCAAGGGAAACCCAGTACAATAATGTCATGCAAATTATGCAACACCAAAAATTTGCAACTCTCCTGATGGTCCGGGTCAACCCACATTATCACCTGGGTAGAAAACTGGGATTTATTCTCCGCCAAAGGGGTAGAATCAATGCCCAGCAAAGGAATAGACTTCCGAAGGGGTATCATGGGAAACCCACAGCGTTTGGCAAAGTCAAAATCCATCAGGTTAATAGCTGCTCCTGAATCAACAAAAGCCTGAGCCGAAAATGTGGACATGGAGCAAATCAGGGTAACAGTCAACAGAAATTTAGTCTGAACAGTACCCAAAACAACTGAGCGCCCAAAACGTCTTCCCCGCTTGAGGCAGACGGAAATAGCATGAGAAGCATCACCACAGTAGAAATACAACCTATTACGCTTTCGAAACTCATGACGCTGTGCCCCAGAAGTCACTCCATCACACTGCATGGGCTCAGGAGCTGACTCACAAGGCAACACAATCTCACGCATACCTCTGCGCTCACGCAAACGTCTGTCAATTTGAATAGCTAATGACATAGAGTCATTGAGACCAGAGGGAACAGGGAATCCCACCATAACATCCTTTAGAGTCTCTGCCAGACCCTTCCGAAAAAGAGCTGCCAGAGCATCATCATTCCATTTAGTAATGACTGTTGCACAGCTTCTGAATCCACACCTTTGCAGTAGAAAACTTCACAGAGCAGGCTGCATGGGAAAACAAGCTTTTACTTCTAACATCATGAGGTAAAGGAAGAATGCACAGTCATTTCAGCATTGCATCAGGAAACAGGAACAAAATGAAAGTGAAAGTACAAGTGAGACTATTTCTTATACAATACATTAAACAGAAGGAAACGTTACACAACATCACCATCTACTGTCAGGTCAGCATAAAGTCCTCCTTTTACTTATAATAAGTCCTGATCTGTTGCATATTCCAACTCCCTTTCTCAACAATAAGGACTTATTCAATCAAACCCAACTTTTTTATTAGTCTCTGATGTTTATCAGCATTCAACGCCTTCGTGAAAATGTCTGCTGTCATTTCTTCAGTAGGGCAATACTCCATCTTCAAGACTCCTTGATCCTGATGATCTCTCAAGAAATGATTTTTCGCATCAATATGCTTGGTTCTTGGATTGACTCTTTCCATCTGAGCAAGAACAAGACATCCTTGATTGTCCTCTTTTAGTTTTGTTGGTTCCAACTGTGGTTGTCCTAGGTCTGTTAACAATTGTCTTAACCACAGTACTTCTTGACTCGCATGTGCTGCTGCAACATATTCTGCTTCTGTTGAAGATAGTGTCACAATTGACTGTTTCTTACTTGTCCAACTTATTGGTCCACCTGTGAGAAAAAATATATGTCCACTGGTAGATCTTCTGTCAGTTGGATCTCCAGCCCAATCTGCATCAACATTTCCTGTTAAAATGCAATTATCACCTGTGGGTAATTTCAGGTTAACATTGCTAGTTCCTTTCAAATAACGTATTACTCTCTTTACGGCATTCCAATCAGCTTTATTTGGTTTTGATACCTTTCTACTCAGGATTCCTACTGCTGCTGCGATGTCTGGTCTTGTAACGGTCGCTACAGTAGTTTTCCTATTGCTGTTCTGTATTCTTCATTGTTTGGTATCATATTTTTTCACTGTTCATCTCTTTGAGATAATTAGTTTCCATTGGAGACTTTACTGTTTTTGCATCCTTTAGTTAAAATTTTTCTGTTATGTCTTGAATCATGTAATTTTGATTTAGTAGGAAACTTCCGTCTTCTTCTCTTTCTATCTGTATTCCTAGGTACTGTTTTACATTTCCCAAGTCTTTGATTTCAAAATGTTTTTTCAGGATTTTTAGAATGTTTTCTTTATCCATTTCTTGTTTAAAACAAATCAAAATGTCGTCTACATATATGAGTACATAATCCATCTATTACTCAGCCTTTTTGTGTACAAGCATGGATCAGCTTTGCTTCTTTGAAATTTTTCATTTGTTAGTACTTCCGTGATTTTGTCATTCCACGCTTTAGCTGCTTGCTTTAAACCATATATGCTTTTCTGTAGTTTACAAACTTTGTTTGGATTTCTTTCATCTTTGAATCCTGGAGGTTGTTCCATGCAAATGTCTTCTGTTAAATCTCCATTCAAAAAAGCTGTTTTTACATCCAGATGTCTTAGTTCCATTTGTTCCATTGCTGCAACTGTAAGTAAAGTTCTTATTGTAGTGTGTTTGACAACTGGAGCAAATGTTTCATCATAGTCTTCTCCATATTTTTGAGAATACCCTTTAGCTACGAGTCTTGCTCGATATCTTTCAGGTGTGCCATCTGTTTGGTATTTTACTTTAAAAATCCAGTTACATCCTATGGCTTTTCTTCCTTCTGGCAAATCTGTTAGTGTCCATGTATTTGAATCATGCATGGATTTAATTTCTGCTTCTGTTGCTTCTATCCAATTATTAGCTTCTTCTTCAGGACGTTTAGATATGTCTTCCCAAGAGGTAGGCTCATAGATTTTTCTTATACTTGTCTTGTATGAGAGACGTTTTGGTGATTTTCCTTTGTTCTCTCTTATTGAACGTCTTGGTTCTGTGTCTATTTGTAGTTGTGATTCTTCTCTTTCAGTATTTTGTTCTTCATTAATTTCTACTTCTTTCTCATCAGATATTTCTTCAGTTATGTCACTATTGTTTTTCTCATTTTTTGTTTCAACTGAAATCATAATGTCTTCATTTAAATCTTCAATGAATGTCACACTATTACTCACTGTAACTGTCTGTTTAGGGATCTAAGATTCTATATCCTTTGCAGTTTTCACTATATCCAACGAATATTCCTTCCATGGATCTGTTTTGAAGTTTGGAACGTTTTTCTGTTGGAATGAATATAAAAACTTTACATCCAAAAACTTTTAAATGATTGACACTTGGTTTCATACCTTGCCACAGTTCATATGGAGTTTTCTTCAGTTTTCTGGAAAAAAAAGTCGGTTCTGTAGATATGTAGCTGTCATTGCTGCCTCACCCCAATATTTCCCTGGTATTTTAGAATCTGTCAGCATACATCTCATCATCTCTGTTAGAGTTCTGCTTTTCCTTTCTGCTACTCCATTTTGATCAGGTGTGTATGGAACAGTTTTCTGATGTTCTATTCCATTTTGTCTTAAGTAGTCTTCTATTCTGTGACCTGTAAATTCACCTCCATTATCACTTCTGATGACAATTGGCTTCCTTTGAAATTTGTTACTTGATCTTGTTACATAGTCTACAAGTTTATCAGAAACTTCACTTTTGTTCTTAAATATGTGACTGTGTATCTTGAGTAGTCGTCTATAAAAGTCAACATGTATCTATTGCCTCCTGATGTAGTCACTTTCAAGGGTCTACATACATCAGTATGCACCAAATCAAGTGGTCTTTCGCTTTTCATCTCACTTTATTTTGGAATAGATATCCTTGTGGCTTTGGATTTCATACAACATTCACATCTTATGGTAATTGAGCAATCTGATATCTTTAAATCTTTTGTCAATTCTTTTCTCTGTAGTTCCCTTATACTGTCCGGGTGTCTATGTCCTAGACGTCTATGCCACATGTGAATACAGTTTTTGTGATCATGTGTACATACCTTCATCTGTTCCTTTGGTTTGTCAAAATGATATAATTGTACATCTGCCTTGACTTTGGTTATCATCTTGTTTCCTGCAATTATTGCACACTCATTATCTTTGAATTTTACTGTAAGTCCTTTTGCTGTTAAACGTTTCACAGATAATAATCCACCTTCCAATTTTGGAACATACAACACATCCTGTACAAGTATCTTTGAATCTTGTCCGAACTTGTTTGAACAATTTAGCATACCTTGTCCGATACCTTCTGCGGTTATTTTGCTTCCATCTGCAAGATAAATGGCTTCTTTCTTATTTAAATCAAGGTCAGTAAAGAAATTCTTGTCACTTGTCATATGACTCGTTGCTCCTGAATCAATAAACCAACCAAGTGATGATTTCTTGTCTATTATTTTGAATGTGCCATTCCAATTATTCCCACACGAATCGGAAATTGTGTTTTTTTACTTTCTGTGTATGCTTTTTATGTTGTAATTTTTGTTGTTCTGTTTTCCATATGGTACAGTCTTTCTTTAAATGACCTTTTTTCTTACATCTGAAACATTCTCTTGTCTCTTTATTATAGGGTTTTTTTAAATTCTGTAGCTTTAAGAGCGTTTTCACTGTCCTTTTCAGTAGAAGAATCATTGCTTTGTTCTTTTCTTCTCTGATATTCATCTATTAGTCTTGTTTTCACAAACTCTAATGTAATGTCTGTTTCAGGTCTTGTCTCTAGTGCATTTATTAAAGCTGTATACGAATATGGTAAACTGTACAGCAATATAGCTGCTATTTGACTTTCTTTAATGTCTTCACTAGAGTTGAGCATTCCGATACCGCAAGTATCGGGTATCGGCCGATATTCGCTGTATCGGAATTCCGATACTTAGTTCCGATATTTTTCATATATCGTATACCGGAATCGGAAGTTCCCATAATTCTTTGAGAGGCAATGAGATTTTAGTCAGCCAATGAGGAATCCTAAGAAGTGTGGGCACATCCTGTACTGCTGCGGTCATGTTAACTAATGGCATGGCTGTGATTGGATGCTGAAATGATGTCAGAATGCACTATAAAAGGCGCCGCCGCCATTTTAGTGTCACTGTGCTGTGAATTCAGTAAGGGACAGAACGGTGCTCTGCTGACTCTGAGGGACAGTTAGAGATTGCGATTTTGTGTACTGTGCTCTAGGCAGGCTAGTTTACCAACCGCTGTGTAAAGCTTCCTTTTGCCAGTGTTGTTTTAACAGCTCTGTGCAAGGTGTGTGTGTGAGAGTGCAGGTGATGCTGCAGTTTGCTCTGCATCCAACGCTGTTTGTAGGCATCTGCACGTGTCACTCACAGACTCTTTTTTTTTTCTTTAGTGTAATTCTTGCTGCTCCATTCAATTGAAATTATAGTGTGACGCGCTTCCATCCGTATCCAATACATTGGTTGCAAACACTATAGAATTACAGAAAGGAGCCTTTCAGAGATAGTGAACAGTTGTGTTCAGTGTTCACTCTAGTCTGTGATTTTTTTTTTTTTTGAGTGCAGATCACGCTCCAGTTAGTTCTTCAACCACTGCTGGTTGTAGTCTGCTGAACGTGTGTCACTGCCTCATCCTTGTCATTTTTCTCTAATTGGTGCTGCTCCATACCATTTCAAATAACTCAAATCTATTAGTGTGACGCGCTTCCATCCGTATCCAATACATTGGTTGCAAACACTATAGAATTACAGAAAGGAGCCTTTCAGAGA
The DNA here is from genome assembly GCA_033576555.1 of Oophaga sylvatica. Lineage (NCBI taxonomy): Eukaryota > Metazoa > Chordata > Amphibia > Anura > Dendrobatidae > Oophaga > Oophaga sylvatica. The sequence goes on from JARQOD010009855.1 coordinate 5,981, forward strand.
TAGTGAACAGTTGTGTTCAGTGTTCACTCTAGTCTGTGAGGTTTTTTTTTTTTGAGTGCAGATCACGCTCCAGTTAGTTCTTCAACCACTGCTGGTTGTAGTCTGCTGAACGTGTGTCACTGCCTCATCCTTGTCATTTTTCTCTAATTGGTGCTGCTCCATACCATTTCAAATAACTCAAATCTATTAGTGTGACGCGCTTCCATCTGTATCCAATACATTGGTTGCAAACACTATAGAATTACAGAAAGGAGCCTTTCAGAGATAGTGAACAGTTGTGTGCAGTGTTCACTGCAGTCTCTGCGTAATAACCACACTTAGGCCTTATAACTTTTCTGACTTTCTTTATCAATCTACCAAGATGAAGAAGGCAGGGAGTAAGGCACGTGGTCGTGGCCATGGAGTTTCAGCAGGGAGAGGACGTGGGGATTCTGTGGCTGCTGCCGACCCCTAGTGACACAGCATCCACCAGTTTTCCCCGTGAGCGTTCCTTTATGTGCAGTTTTGTAGGAGCTCGGCGTACCCCCTGCTGCGGGAAGAACAAATTGAAGCCGTTGTTGGTTGGATGGCAGCCAATGCATCGACTTCAATTGCTTCCACCTCCTCTCAGGACCACAACACTGTTGATCAACCATCTGTCTGTTCACCGCCTGTCAAATTGCCCAGGCAGTCAGAGAGTTCTGAACTGGAGCCAGCTGAGTCTCTGCTTCTGTTCTCAGAATCTGTTGGCTTGCAAACAGGGGCCCAGCCAAGCAGCATTCTGGAATTTGAAGAAGAGGGAGTATGCAGTGATGCGCAACAGCTGTGTCTCTCTGAATCTGAAGAGGCGGGTGAGCCAGTGCCGATGGTCAGCACACCGCAGAACACATCTGATGATGATGAGACTCAGTTGCCAGTTTCTGTTGAGCATGGTGCTGTCCAGACCACCCAACAGCAGCAGGTGTTGGAAGAGGGTAGTGGAGATGATGAGGTCCAAGACCCAACATGGCGTGAGGAACAGGAAGGTGGTGGGAGCAGCTCTGAGGAAGAGATTGGCCCAACGGTACAAACAGGAGGGAGAGGTAGGCTGCAGACTCGGTTGCCTGTAGCCTCCATTTGGCACCTGTTGGGAGCAGTTCTCTTCCAAAAGTCAAAACGGGCGCTCCCAGGACTTGCACTGCGTGGTCCTTTTTTGACACACTTGCAGATGATATTTGCTATGTCAAATGCAAGCTGTGTAAGCAAAAAGTAAAAAGAGGTAAAAGTGTCAGTAACCTCAATACCACTAATATGTGGAAACATGTGCGGACAAAGCACGTAGTTGAGTTACAAAGACACACTGGAGATGTAGGCCAACCTACAGCAGCACCTACATCTTCAGGTCGTGTTGGAGCCTCTTCCTCCAGCTCACACACAGCTGGTTCGGCTTCCTCACACGATCGCCATGGAAGAACCTCGGTCACTGTTGTCCAGAGACAAAGTGTTATTCCACCCACAGCTGCAAGTTCCCTGTCATCCTCACACTCCCAGGCCACTAACAGCCATCGGTAGCACAGGCATGGGATAAAAGACGGCCATACTCGGCAAACCATCCACGAGCACAGGCTCTGAATGCTGGCATTGCAAAACTCCTGTCCCTTGAAATGCTGTCATTCAGGCTGGTGGAGACTGACAGTTTCCGGAAATTAATGGCATTGGCAGTCCACAATACAATGTGCCAAGCCGATTTTATTTCAGCAGGCAAGCCGTCCCTGCTCTGCAAAAGCATGTTGAGGGAAAAATTAAACATGCGCTACTAAACGCCGTCAGTAGCAAGGTCCACCTGACCACTGATGCGTGGACCAGTACCCATGGCCAGGGACGATACCTTTCCCTCACTGCCCATTGGGTCAATGTTGTGGAGCCGGGTACAGATGTTGCGAGTGGCGCTGTACGTGTTCTGCCAACTCCAAGGATTGCTGGAATCCAGTCTGTACACATTGACTCCTCCTCCTACTCCAGTTCCTCAGAATCATCGCTGCAGGAGCCGTCACGTCTACCACCACATGGACCCATGAACGCTTACCTGTTGCGACCGATATGAGCACAGCCGTGGCCAAACGTCAACAGGCCGTCCTGAAATTAATTCCATGGGAATCGAAGCCACACAGCGCAGCAGGTCTGGAATGCCATCAAGCAGGAGAGCGACGTGTGGTTTTTGCCAGCGAATCTCCAGCCAGGCTTGGTAGTGTGTGACAATGGCCGAAATCTGGTGGCAGCTCTGGCCCTTGGCAACCTCACTCACATACCATGTCTGGCACATGTGCTCAACTTGGTCGTGCAGAGTTTTTTGAGGGACTATCCGGATCTTGATGCACTGCTGCACAAGGTCCGCCTAGAGTGCGCTCACTTGCGACATTCCAGCATGGCCAGATCGCGCATTGCAGCTCTGCAAGCAGATTGCGCCTTCCTGAACATCGCATCATATGTGACGTACCCACCAGGTGGAATTCCACGTTACATATGTTGGAGCGGTTGTGTGAGCAGCAGACAGCAGTAATGGAGTATCAGCTGCAACAGGCGCAATCAACACGCAATTTGCGCCGTTCACACTTCACCACTACTGAGTGGGCCTCTATGAAGGACATCTGCCACGTTTTGCGTGCGTTTGATGAGTCAACGCGGATGGCGAGTGCAGATGATGCACTAGTCAGCCTGACTGTCCCCCTTATCTGCCTGCTTCAAAAAACACTGCAAGCACTAAGGGATGAGGTTTTGGAAGAGGTGGAGGATGAGGAGACACAAATTCCATCACCTTTTGGACAGTCAGCGCAACGTGGTTCCTCCCAAAGGGCTTTGCAGGGCTCACTTTGTGAGGAGGATGAGGAGGAGTCAATGGAGGAGGAAGAAATCGCTACAGAGGGAGGTACACAACGCTCTAGTCAGTATGTAGAGCGAGGGTGGGGCGATGCAGAGCAGGTACAGATGACGCCTCTTACAGAGGACAGCGTTTCTTGGCCAGTTGGGAGTCTGCAGCACATGGTTGATTTCATGCTGCAGTGCCTGAGAAACGACCGCCGCATCGCCCACATTCTCACCACGTCTGATTATTGGGTGTACACCCTCCTAGACCCTCGCTACCGGGACAACTTACAAAGCCTCATCACACCGTTGAACCGGGAGCGTAAAATGCGGGAGTACAAAGACACACTGGTGCAATCCATAATGTTCTCCATTCCAGCCGAGAACGCTGCTGCTACTGCTTTACAAAGCAGCTCTGTGCGTGGAGGCAATGGAGACAGCTCTGCAACAAGAGGGAGCACAAGCAGCGCCTCTACACAGGGGGGCAAGACCAGTATGTTCCAAATGTGGCGAAGTTTTGTGTCAGCGCCACCAATGTCTACACCATCCGAGACGCCTCCAGTCACCAGGAGGCAACGTTTCCGTAAGATGGTGACAGACTACTTGTCTTGCCCTCTCAGTGTACTCCAGATGGCTCTTCCCCTTTCAAGTTTTGGGTCTCTAAGCTGGATACATGGCCAGAGCTTAGCCAGTATGCATTGGAGGTGCTGGCTTGCCCTGCTGCCAGTGTATTATCGAGCGCGTCTTTAGTGCTGCAGGTGGTGTACTAACAGACCGTCGCATGCAACTATCCTCCGATAATGTAGACCGGCTTACTTTTCTGAAAATGAACAAGGCATGGATCTCGCCAGAATTTGCCTGTCCGTTTTCCGATTAAATAACTGGTTGGCAACGTTATCAATTTCTCCTGTTATGTTCATCTATCTACCACCTGAACTCTACTCCCTGGGATACAACACTGTCAGTCTGAGGGGAATGATCAGTTAACAACCAAAATGTTATCCCCAACAGATAGTAGCGCAACGACTCCAGTGCCCACTTGATCGACAGGCACTCTCTCTCTCTACAATGCTGTATCTGGTTTCAGCTGGAGTTAGCTTTCGACTCTGAAAGTAATGTGATGCTTCTCCCCGTTAACCTCCTGAGACAAAACGGCCCCCACACCTACCTCTGACACATCAGTCTGGACAATGAATTCTCTTTTGAAGTCGGGTGTGGTCAAAAATGGTGACACACACACAGTGCCCCTTTTAGTTTTACAAACGCTTCTTCAAGCTGATCATTCCATCCACCATTACTAAATTCCTGCCTTTTAGGCAGTCATTTAACGGCGCCGACAGTGTTGCAAAATTGTGAATAAACCGCCGGTAGTATCACACTAACCCCAAAAACCCTTTCACTTGTTTAGTGGTGAGGGGACGGGGCCAGTTTTGGATTGCCTCCACTTTGTTTATTTGGGCTTTGATAACTCCTCTCACAATCACATACCCCAGGTAGCGATCTTCCTCCAACCCTATGGAACACTTCTTTGGGTTGGCAGTTAGCTCTGCTTGTCTCAGCGAATCTATCACCGCCTGTACCTTGTCTAAGTGACTTTCCCAGTCTGTACTGTACACCACAATATCGTCCAGATTGGCCACGGCATATCGGCGATGAAGACGAAGAACAACGTCCATTAACCTCTGGAATGTTGCTGGAGCGCCATGCAACCCAAAGGGTAGGACTATATACTGGAACAGTCCCTCGGGTGTTAAAAAAGCCGTTTTCTCTCTCGCTGCTTTTGTTAGTGGCACCTGCCAATACCCTTTTGTGAGGTCAATGAGTGAAAAATAACGTGCCTGCCCAAACCGCTCTATTAACTCATCGACCCGGGGCATGGGTAGGCGTCAAAGTTAGAAATTTCATTCAGTTTTCTGAAGTCATTACAGAACCTTAGTGTCCCATCTGGCTTTGGTATTAGGACTATTGGGCTGGCCCACTCACTCTGGGACTCTTCAATGACCCCTAACTGCAGCATCTTCTTGACCTCTTCCTTGATGGCTTGTCGCCGGGCCTCAGGCACCCGATATGGCTTTAATCATACTTTGCCCTGCGGCTCAGTGACAATGTCATGTTGTATTAGGGAGGTACGACCAGGAAGTTCAAAAAAAAATCTGTATTTCGGCTAACAAACTCTCTGACTTCCTGAACTTGTCTGTGCGACAAAGTGTCTGATTTTTTGACGACGGAGAGGACTTCTCTTGCCTTCTCCTGAGGCAAGGAAGCCATCTGTACTGGAAATGCAGGCCGTGGGCAATCCTGACCAAGCGGGTCTCTGTCTTTCCATGGTTTGAGCAGATTCACATGGTATACGTGTTCTGGCTTTCTCCGCCCTGGTTGGTGTATTTTATAGTTTACTGGTCCCACCTTCTCTATAATGTCGTAGGGTCCCTGCCACCTTGAAAGGAACTTACTATCCACTGTAGGCACAAGTACCAACACCCGATCCCCAGGGTTAAAGGACCTTACCCGTGCCTCCCGGTTATAGACCTGCCTCTATGACCTTTGTGCTGATTCCATATGTTCTCGGACTAATGGTAGGACTGTCTCCATTCTCTCTTGCATTTTGGCCACATGTTCTATCACACTTTTGTGGGGAGTTGTATGGTTTTCCCAGGCCTCTTTGGCTATATCGAGTAAGCCACGGGGATGTCTGCCATATAATAGTTCAAAGGGCGAGAAGCCCGTAGATGCCTGGGGCACCTCCCGCACTGCAAACATCAGGTATGGCAACAAGAGATCCCAGTCCTTAGCATCTTTAGAGACTTTTTTTTCAACATATTGTTCAGGGTTTTATTGAACCTTTCTACTAAACCGTCTGTTTGGGGATGATAGACCGATGTGCGCAACTGTTTAACACGTGGCAGAGTTCCTTCATGATTTTTGACATAAAGGGGTCCCCTGATCTGTTAAGATTTCTTGAGGGATTCCCACCCGAGAGAACATACCCATGAGTTATTTTGCGATCAGTTTTGACGAGGTGTGTCGCAGGGGAATAGCCTCAGGATACCTGGTAGCGTAATCTAGAACTACGAGGATGTGTTAATGACCCCTTGCTGATTTATTAACCGTCCACACCAGATCCATAGGCTATTCTCTCAAACGGTACCTCTATAATTTGTAATGGCACCAAGGGACTCTGAAAATGAGGCTGCGGACTGGTTACCTAGCACACGGGACAAGAGTAACAATACCGTTTAACTTATTCATAGACCCATAGCCAGTAAAACCGTTGTAGAATTCTGTCTAGGGTTTTCTTTGGTCCCAAATGTCCCCTAGTACATGCGCATGCGCTAAGTCCATTACCAACCTCCGATATGACTGCGGTACCAGCAATTGCTCGACAATTTCCCCATGTATTTTTTAAACCCCATACAGCAAATCTTGGTTCAGCTCAAATCGGGTAAATACTTTAGCTGTCCTGGGGTGTTGGGGTTCCCCATTGACAACCAGTACATTTTCCCTGGCTCGAGTCAATGTAGGGTCCCGTATTTGCGCCGTACCAAAATTGTCACCTGCCACATTTAAGTATGACAATTCTGGTCCCGGTGGCAAATCTTCCATCTCCCCACCTAACACTTCTATAGGATAGGGGTTTTCCTCCTCCACCGAAGGCTAAGGTACTCCTACCGCCAGTACATCTTCCTCTGGGCCACCAGGTTCATGCCCGATTTCTGGAGAATGCAACCTGTTTGCCACTGGTGCCGACGACTGTTCTGTGGGAGGGGTAATTACAGGCCAAAGCACATAAAATAACGGAAAATCTCTCCCCATTATTAATGCTAATTAACCACCACCCCCACCTCGTGTCACCTCCTCCCCGCTGGCGTGTTTATCATCACCAGGGTGGTAGGATAATGTTTGAAGTCACCATGTATACACAACACACCCATTTTCCCAGCAGTATACTCGCTGATTTTGACGTGGCTGGCTCGTATTAGGGTCACTCACGAGACTCCCTGAGTCCACTAGAGCCACAGCAGGGTTACCCTCCACCTGCACTTTACACAAATGGTTCATATTGGGTCCCTCTGCTTTGACCACTGCACACATGTGTTCTGCATAGTGAGACTGATAGTAGCCAAAGTTGTTGTTCATGGGCTCTGTCAGCTGGGGGCAAACAGCTCTCACATGTCCTGGTTGTTGGCACCGCCAACAGATTATGGGGCCCATTTCGTTCCCCGACCCGTCCTGGGCGGCCCTCCGAGTCTCTGCTCGCCGAGCTGTGGGTGAAGATTTGTGGAATTTACTTGGTACCTTCCGGGTAGTTCTCCCTGTATCTCCTTGGTAGCCCCATATCTTTCAATGAGGTCTACCATTTGGAGACCATCAGTAGGGGCTGCCTGTCCAAGCCATGTTTGAAGGGTGTGTGGCAAATTTCTCAAGAATTTATCAGTCACTATTAGTGTTGAGCGATACGATACTGCAAATATCGGATATCGGCCGATATTAGTTGTATCGGCCTTTCGATTCCGAATACCGATATTTTCGTCATATCGAATACCGGAATCGGATTTGTCACTGTCACTGTGAGTGTCCGTCGGTCGGGTCTGTCAGGAGTCAGCGGCACTTACCTGGCAGAAGATCTCCGGCGGTCACGTCCTGGACTGCTTGATGGCCGCCATTATCTTCTCCCTGGCGGTCACATGCAGTTTTTCGCGATAACTGCAGTGACTGCTGGGTAATCCCGGCCGTAAAGCAGTCAGTCCGATGACGTCACCGCCGGGGAAGCAGGTAATCAGCTGTGCTGCGCCGGGATGACAGGCTCTGCCTGTCATTCTGATGTAGCAGAGCTGGACCGTCGTGGGACACTCGTTACTATGGACTGCGCCGGACAGGTGGTATACTGCTGGTTTTTTTTTTTCATTTTTTTACAGGAGATCGATGGCGTCGCAGGATGAGACTGTAATAAAAGTAATGAAAACTGTGTTGTTGTTTTTTTTATTAAATTAAAAAACTTTTATATGAACATTCACCCGTCCGGGTACATCAACAATTTAACTATTTACATACATGGACCCTGTCCGGGTTATTTATAATTCTTTGGCAGGGGTGTTCCAGGTACCACCTGGTACTCTTCTGATGCTTGCCAAACATCCGAGACACCAAGGACCACCAGGACCTGATGACGTCGTGTGGCCTGTACAGTCAAGTCGTGACCCACTATCTGGGTCTGTGTGGCCACCTCTTTCATCTCCCTCCGGGTCTGGACCCCTATGTCCCGGACTGAACGAACCCCAGGGGGCCTAACAGGCGCCGGGTACGGGCCAGCTATAGTTATCATGTCCATAGCTGGGGCTGCTGAGGAGACCACTGAGGGAGGCTGGGGAGATTTACGGCGTGGGGTGGGCACTTGTGCAGAGGCCTGGATGTGGGAGGCTGAAGGCTCCGAGGGTTTCACAGGTTCCTGACACTCTGGGGAGTAGGGGTCGCACCTGGTAACATTTAGGGCGTACCATCCATTGTAACCCCAGTGTCGGGTGTAAGTCACCAAGTCTCCTGGCAACAGGTCCCTCCCCGGGTGTCCTTCTGGGAGGTGAGTCTCCACGTCCCGCCGGGTCATAAAGACTTCTAAATAAAGTCCAGGCTCCTGGATGAAGCCCCAACCACCTTTCAATTTAAAGCTCCGTACTGCACCCTTACGCCGCGGCTCCCTCAGGGTACCTTTATCCTTTCTCATCCGGTCCTTATCTGCCCGGTCCTTCTCGATGTGACGTTGGCGAAGCTTCTGGGATTCGCGCTGCTCCCTTTGTCGCTCTGCTTCCTTCTCCCAACGTCTCCACTCTTCCTCCTGACGCCGGTTGTAATTCTCCTCCAGCATCTCCATGTCTCCACCATCAAACTGCAGCTTACGATGTCCGGCTTGCGGCAGCTCTCCTGGCGCCCCCCAGTCCTGGCGGCGCTCACCTGCGGAGGAAGCAGCCGGCTCTGGAACAGATGACAGTCGGGGCTCCGGTACAGACAGGTAGACCTCTGGTGCCTGCGCGGCCTCCTCCATGAGGACGGGTGACGCTTCTTCTGTCTCAGCGACGGGGGCAGACAGCGGGATCTGGGGTGCTGCCGGTGCAGAGTTTTTTGCAGGAACGGGTGCCTCCACTGCGACAACGTCAACCGGATCACATTGCAAGGGCTGGGATGCCCGCACGGACTCCTCTACTAGAACGGGTGCCTCACCTTCCGGTACAGACACTTCAGGTAAGAGGGATTGGCGCCGCTCCAAGTTTAGTTTTAGGGCACGCCAGCTGGCTTCCATCCTGGCGACCTCCTCCCGGTGCCGGGCCAGGCCTCTTAGGGTATCCTCCGCTTCTTGCAGCGTAGGAGGGTCTCCAGGCCGGGTGCCCAACGGTGGTTCCGTGGCGATCGGGTCGCTTCCGTGGGGGGAGAGCTCTGACTGCTCCATCCCTTCACACTTCTGCTCGTGTCCATTAGCCATCTCTGCCAAGTCACATGTGTCATTAGCATCTGGAGAGGGCCCCTCTTTTGTAGTGAGGCGGGACCTTCGTGTTAGTTTCCGCACACTGAGGAGGATGAGGAGGCGGAACTGAAGAGCTGTGGGGCACGATCTTACATTGCAGTACCATTTAGAGTGGTCGGCCATCGTTTTCACGCCACTGAGTGAGTGTACACCCACGAAGAGCACGCCCTTCTTCTTCACCAGTGCCTCGTCGTGACGCAGATATGGCGGAAAAATGGCAAATACATTCTCTGATGATTTTAGCAATTCTCAAGCACAAAACCAGTTCAATTCAGGCACACAGGACTCGCTTATAGCGAGCTACAGAATCCTGTTTGTGACGCCCAAGTTGAGTCGCACAGAGCCAGAGGTTTTGGGGGTACTCGGCACCGAGTCCGTCGACTTCTATGGGGTATGTCACGGCTTTACCCGGCAATTGAATCAGAGTCTATTTTACTATGTAGAAGTGTATAAACTATAAATATATGTATATATATATGTCACAATGACATGTATATATATATATATATATGTATTCTATGTGTGTATATTTTGTGTTTACAACGAAAGAAAGGGTTTTTTTTTGTTGCGATTTTTTGTTCCCATAGACTTACATTGGACTTCCGGTATCGGAATCGGATTATCGACGATATTTAGTGATATCAGCGATACCATTTCGATACGATATTTTTAGATATCGAGCAGTATCGCTCAACACTAGTCACTATACGATCCAGCATAGCGCGGGGTGACAACACCTCCGGCTGCAACCACTTTTCTATCAGGTGTATCAAGTCATAATACTGTGACCGAGCTGGCTCGGAAGGGGAAAAGTTCCACTGGTGTACCCGCTGTGCCCGGACCAAAACATTTACCCCAAGACGTGCAAGTATCTCACCCTTGACGCTCTCATAGTCCTCCTGTTGCTTGGGGGGTAGGTCCCTAGAGGCTTTTGCGGGTCCTGAATTAAAAAAACGGAGCCACCATCTCGGCCCACTGGTACCGGGGCAGTCTCTCCCTTTTAGCCACGCCTTCCAACATCTCCAGGTACACCTCAACGTCATCTGATTGCTCCATCTTTCGGATCGCTGTACGCACCACTTTCCGGACATCCTGCCATCCCCGGGCAGCTCCTGCTGTCTGCGGCGCTGTGATATGCAGCATCACTAGACTATTGGTTTCCTGTTGCTGTTGATTAAATATCTGCTGCTGCTCCATAGCCTGCTGCTGTATAGCCTGCTGCTGCTCCATAGCCTGCTGCTGTATAGCCTGCTGCTGCTCCATAGCCTGCTGCTGTATAGCCTGCTGCTGCTGCATAGCCTGCTGTTGCTGCCGCATGGCCTCCTCCAGCATTTTTACTGTGTTCTCCATCTTGGGACAGTTATCCACCGGGTTTTGCGTCACTTTCTTTACCTAGGACATTTACTGTCATGCAGGAAAAAACAGCCTGACCTCACTGCGTTGCCCGCATTGAAGCCACCAATTGTAGGGATCCGCTCTGGTAGGCAGGGCTGGGCCGCAGTAATGAGGCAAACACACCGCCTTTTACTTCAAATTTCAGTGGTTTTAATCATGAGTTCAAGAAAAAGTCCAGATAACAAAATAAAAACAGAACATAAATCACCACAGTTTGGAGAACCACTGGTGCCAGACTCACCCTTGCTTGGGACGGGCTTAACTAAGCGGCTGCAGGTCAGCAGAGACCGCCAGGTCCCATTCCGGGTGGTCTGGTACTCGCTTCCTGGTGCACACTGGCACACAGTAACAAAACAATCTTCCAGGCTGACTCCAGCCAAAATCCTTCCTTCCACACACCAACTACAACAGATCCTTGTTTTATAGGCCTACTCTACACCCTCAGGTGAGGTACACATCAGATGACCAGATCACGTGACTATGACCTTATCACAGGTCCTTGTGATCATGGAAAATCCGGAGCAAACTTCAGTCTGCTAGAAGAAATATATCTCACATCCAGCAAGATCCCCTTTGGTGTACCACAGCGGCAAGAAGTCTCCTGTTCCCTACACATGCACAGAAAAACCCATGTCGAACATGCTCCAAATAGGGAAGAGCCGTCACCCTGATTGTTATGCTTAAAACAGGAAAGATTTAAGTTTTCAAGGGCTAAAAGGAAATTTTTTATAAGAAATATGGACGAATATTAATTTGTCATCACAGCGCATATCTGCACATGGCTAGTAGAAATGGTAACAAAAAATAAAACATAGTGTTTACTTTTTTAAATTAATGCATAAAAATACATTTCATAATTATCAATTAATGCTTCTTAAGGAACGTTATCTGTACCTGTAAGATAATGCAGTCAATGGATGTACGAATCATAAACATCATCATCATCATCATCCTCACGAGTTTTATTAATGACAGACATAATAAAATACACAGAGTGAGGACAACTGTAACTTCACACACCATATATGAAATGGCCATCATGTAAACCTGGTAATAATGCGCAATAATAAATAATTACACCAAGAAAGTGCATCATGCATACAAACAATAGGTAGTTAGACCTGCAAGTGCTGTTGAAACAATCACAACAGATTTAAATTAATAATGCTATATAGCTATCACAGTGCATAGTTACTCATGGACAATGTCGATCTAATACTGTAACTCAATAAAGGCAGCGTCACCCATCATGCTTGTTTGTCTTGTAGATTGTTGAAGAGGGTTTTTTTTTTTTTTTTTTTTTTTTGAAAGTTCCTTTTTATTTAGATTTTCAAAAAAAAAAAGGTGCTATGTACGGCTTCCACCGGCGGAGGTACCTCAGAATCTTTGTGCGCTTCTCCGGCGCACGCAAGCCTTTGACATTCCAGGAGATGATCTTCATGTTGAATGGGCGGCAGAAAAATTAAGAGTGTGCTGGAGGAGACGGTGTACCCTCTTATGGCCGTCGTTGGCACCAACCTGCGAGGAAAGGAGGAAGCAGCACCACAATATCAAATACCTAATCAAGATATATTGACAATTCCAGGATTAATTATTGGAGAGAGGTCCCTTGCTACCCTTTTCTAGTAACTCTCGTTTACCAATAAACCGCTGTAAGCGGTCGTAGTCTCTCCACCACTACCTGTGTTTATGTGACTTCCTTTTTTCTAACCTGTGAGGAGATTACCCCCATCCTCCCAGGCTATTCAGTGTACCCCCCCCATGTGTCCAAAGCATGAAACCCCAATAGCCTGCTTCACTTATTGTCCCTCCATATGTAATGTTTAACTCATTTGTCCACGTTTATCAAGACCCCCACTCTCATGAGAGATCTTCAACATCTAATATCAATTAACTAATTTAACCATCTAAAATTGCAGCAAAACTATCATGCTTTAGCATAGGTATGAAGGAACTCCAATAGAAACGGCTCAAACAGCAAATATATCTCATATGTCATTTAACGTGGAGAGAATCTCTTTCATCTTTCCTGATCTCCTTCATGAACTGCCATCTTGTCGTCGTCTGCGTGGGGAAAACCTGGAACTGCGTCGCTGTACTTCCCTATCACTTTGTTGATTTCGTTCCAAGGCTGCTTCGGCTTGTTCTGGTGTGTCATTAATGACATATGTCCCGTCAGATCTTTGGAACCGCTAACGCGCTGGGAACAGTAGTTGAAAGCGAACATCTCGCTCAAACAACGTTGTGCAAATTAAACTGAACGCCCTCCTCTTCTTGGACACCGATACTGAGAAGTCATCAAAGAGCAGAATCTCATAGCCATGGAGTAGCACTGGGCGCCTCGCTTCTCTGAATGGCCGTAACAATGAAACTTTGTCGTTATAATGTAACAGCTTAATTATTACTTGCCGTGGTCTGTACATCATTGGTTTCGATGCCTCCCCTCGCCTGTTGTTGTTTTGCGGCGGTCCCACACGATGTGCACGTTACACACGACAGTAGTAGTTAAGTCACAATATTTTCGGTAGATAATTCTCACAGATGGATTGTAAGTCTGCTGATTTAAACGATTCAGGCAGTCCGACGAGACGTAAATTGCTTTGTCTCGAGTGATTTTCTAAGTCCTCTGTTTTGTCTATCAAATTTTGTAACTTCTGCTGAAGGTTCTGTTCCTGTCTTGGCCAAGTTGCTTCTCCTGTTGTAGCAGCGCCACATCCTGTTGCAGCTTGGTAATTGCAATGGTATTCAGGTGTACAGACTTTTGTATGGAAGACAATGACGATTGCAATGCCGACTCCAGCAGCTTCTGAATGTCTGGTAAGAGAAGGGCTTTGACCTCTCTTCAGCCATTTTCTGCGAATCAAATTCCTGAGGAACTCTCGGTCACATGGTGCTTCTGATAATAGCTCTTGCTGCATGTCTATGGCAGCGCTCAGCATCGTGCCTCTTTCCTCTTTGTCTCCTCCATGCGCCATCTTGTCCTTCTGCTTCAGTTGGATAGGTAAACCGTTCGGGGTCTGTTGTGAACTCCGTAGCAAGTAGCGCTCCATAAATTATGTCCCCACGAATGTAAAAGGTGTCAGTGTTCCCGGGGGTGGTTTTACTGCTCTTCTATGGGCCCGATATGCTTGGATACCTGGGAGGAATTCAGGAGCATCTCCAAACTCCCTCCTCACATTCAGCGCAGGAAACAGAAGAGGGAACGTGCTTGTTTTGTTGCTCAAAGGTGGAGTTTTATACAGTAAATGATTACTGCTGTCGTATTTTTGGCGTCCCTAGGGCAGAATAAGGCTTCGTAACGTCACATTTTAGAGAGAGTCATATATAGACACACGCTACCCTACCCGTGACACAAGGAAGGTAGTGTTGCCGGATAAAGCCTTGCGCAACCAGACATGCCCCTGGAAAATGACTGCTGCTGCAGGCTAAACTCAACACGGACAAATACTGTTGTAATTTAAAACTTTTGTGACAGCAAGAACCAAGGATTAAAAATTCATACTTTTACAGATTACAAGTACAGGAATCTCTGTCCAAAATAAGAATATGATGAAGAAGATGAAGATGAAGTAGAATATGAAGAAGAATAATAGTTGAATAAGAACAATATGAGTAATGTTAACAAAAAGATGAATAGCAAGAAGTTTAAGAAGAAGATAAAGAAGGTTGAAGATGAAGAATAATTTGATGAAAAAGATGATGCTGCTAAAGATTATGAAGGAGAAAGTGTGTCAAAAGTTAAAAAGGTGAAGAGCATGGAAGTTGTGAAACATACATATTTGCCAAAATAGAAAAAACGTTAACAACATAGTCAATTTCTTCGTCAATCCGAACATCTTTAAAAAAAAAAATATTAATGCTATTCCATTTGATTGGGTTAAACATCTATGCCTTTAATGTCTCCTCAACCTCCCCAATACATTCTACATTACTCTTTGTTGTTTTCCTTCATGTACAATTAACCAACAAGGCAAGAATGGGCTTTTTTTAATTCCGATATTTTGTTCCCATAGACTTACATTGATTTCCGGTATCGTATCGGGTATCGCCAATATTTTTGGGGTATCGGCGATACCATTCCGATTCCGATACTTTTGGATATCGGAAAGTATCGCTCAACTCTAGTCTTCACCAATAGATCTTAGCTGTGATATCACTTCCATCATTGAGAATATACAGTATGCTTCTGCATGTCACTTTCTGCACTTAGTCTCATACTGTAAAGCTTTCTTAATAAAAGTAACTTGTGATTTAAGCTGGGTCTCTCATATAGCTTTCTTAATGCTTCCCACATTCCTTTGCTGATTCTTCATTTCTTATATGTATTAATTGAGCATCATCCACTAACAAGCTAATGGTGGCTCTCGCTTGTCTATTCTTTTTATCCCATGTCTGATTATCTTGATCAGGTCTATCTGTAGTGATTACTTCCCATAAATCATCTTTAGACAATAACATCTCTACTTTGAACTTCCATAGTTGATAGTTCTCATCATTCAGTTTAGCTACTGCGAGTTTTAGCTCTGTGCTACTTGTCATTTTTAACTTATCTTACTTGTTTGGAGAGATTTGCACTGAAGAATTCTTCTGCATTCACCAGGGTCTTGCTGAGAGTTCCAGTGTCCTGGTATCTGTTATTCTTGGTGCTTGGGTGTCTGGGTGTCTGGGCCCATAACCTGTTGCACAGCTTCTGAATCCACACCTTTGCAGTAGAAAACTTCACAGAGCAGGCTGCATGGGATAACAAGCTTTTACTTCTAACATCATGAGGTAAAGGAAGAATGCACAGTCATTTCAGCATTGCATCAGGAAACAGGAACAAAATGAAAGTGAAAGTACAAGTGAGACTATTTTATACAATACATTAAACAGAAGGAAACGTTACACAACATCGCCACCTACTGTAGGAAACAGCGAATTAGAAGCAAAATCCTTTTATTCATTATACAAAGCCATCTGTTGCATCATGGGAACACATGGTACTCACAAAAAATTTGGAAAAGTTTTGACAAGTCACACTGCAGTGACGAGCTATCATGTCCTCTATTCTTAATACAAGGTTTTGAAAGACAGAAGACATTATCGTTCTATCGTTCACAAACACCAACATCGTTCACAACACATTAGGGCCCGTCATGGTCAGACATACTAACAGGTCCTCTTCCATTTGACTACTGTCAGGTCGTAATATTTTAAAGTCCTGATCTGTTGCATATGCCAACAAGGACTGCCCATTTCCGAAATTTCTGACAGTACAGCTCAGCAGCTTCATGACCCTGATTCAATGTAAACAAGGTTTTTTCGCTTGATCAGTGACATTAAGTTCATCGTACAATAACCCCATCGTACAAAAACACATAGCATCATTCAAAACAGGATCCCCAGGTGTCAGGGAAAAAGCCCAATCCAGGGGTCGCCGCGCAACAGTGGAGATGACAATTTGAACCTGCTGTGCAGCGCTTCCTGAGGACTTAGGCTTCAGGGCAAAAAACAACTTACAGTTATTTTTAAAATTCAGAAATTTAGACCGATCCCCCAAAAATAATCTGGCATGGGGATCCTAGGTTCCACAGCAGGCAACCTAGTGATATAGGCAGCGATATTCTGAACCTCACGGCGAGCCGCTCAACACGACCTGACAACTGCACAATCTCCATTTAGGACAAAGAAAAATTCCTCTCAGTACCCAGGAGAAAGAGGGAAAAATGTACTAAGCAGAAAAAAGAAAAAAATATTCTGACAACTCCCTTTTTTTTTTTTTTTCCCATTATGCTCACTATCCTTCCTTCTGTTGAGTACCATAGAATTTTCAGTTGGCCAGTAATACTGTTATGATTTGGTAGCTGAGGAGGACAGGAGCAAAATACCACCAAAGCAGCAAGACACCAGAGAGAGGCTGGAACCTAATGGGTTGCAGATCCCTAAACTAACCGCACAACTAGAAGTAGCCGTGGAGCGTACCTACGGTGATCCTAGACGCCTCGGCACAGCCGGAGAGTTAGCTACACCTGAAGACAGAAAGAGGAAAGCTAACTGCCCTGGACCGGAGTAAAGCCCCCAAAGAAATAGGAAGCCCCCAAACATGTAATGGTGGCTAGACAAGAGAAAAATACGAACACAGACAGAAAATAGAATGAGCAAATGTTGGGGCCCAATCTGTCTAGAAAGTAAAGTACAGGAGAGAAATTCTGTCTGCAAGGCAGAAAAACCCTAATAAAAATACCAGCACTTCTGATTACAAAAAACCTGAGACCACACGATGTCGACCACCTATATCAGATCTCTGGTGTGACACCCAGCAATTATTATTATTATTATTATAGATTTTTATAGCGCCATTTATTCCATGGCGCTTTACATGTGAAGAGGGGCAAGTATAGACAAGTACAGTAAACATGAGCAATACAAGGCACACACAAGTACAGAAGGAGAGAGGACCAATAAAAAATATCAATGGAACAGAGAACAAGTGCAAATACAAAATGAGAACAGAGGGTAGCGCAAGCCCCCAAAGGGGACCAGGCTGAAGTCCAAGGCAAGACTGCAAAAAGCAAGGAAAATCCAACCACAGAAAAAAAAACAGAAAGTCACTTATCTGAATGATAGCAGGAAAGCAAGCTGAAATTCCAACAGGACCTGGAAGCAACAATTGATTGCCGGCGATGATCATGGGAGATCAGCTCACTTATATCAGGCCAGTCAGTCCCACCTGACACCTATTCCTTAATTGGTTCAATACCCTCAGCAACCACCGGAGGAAGCCTCAGCTCCGAAGTCGTCTCCAACACATTCACAACAGGATAGCACATGGGGTAGACAGGTCAAAGAAGAGAGCACAGATGGGAGAAGTCAGCACATGGGGAAAGAGAGAGTGGATAGGTGGGTGAGCACATGGGGGGAGAGATTCTCAACACTGCAAAGCCTGCCCCATCATGACATTACTGCCTCCATCTAGTATTATGATATTATGGTACTGGAGGAAACCCTGCCTCTCAACCTAATCCCACAGTCTGTTCCTAAACTAAGCAACACAATGAAAACTAGCAAATATCTGCTGCATGCACTTGCAATGATAACTCCCAGGTACCTGTCTTTCCCTCATATTAAATCTCTCACTATGCTATCTTCACCTAACAGAGAACTAATCTTCACTCTCTCAGTAGCTCTTAAAAGTACTTTTTGTAATCACAGACTGTCCCTGTATGGAGCTTTCACTCTCCCTACGCTCATACTATGCTCACACTACGCTGTTTCTGGCTGTAATGTGCGCAGGATGATGCTGGCAGGTCTTATATAATCCCTATGATGCTGTAAGGCCAGCCACACCAAAGATGGTGCTGGCATTACTGTGATTTGCAAGAAAGCCCAGCATGTTCATTGGCTGTAAATAAAGCGCCAAAAATGCTGGACAGGTCATTCGAATATACCAAGATGAATAGCAAATTACTCGCCGAGTAATGAATAACCCGAATACAGTAACGAATAGTGCCGAGTGTATTCGCTCATCACTAACTATTATGGGTACAAGTACTATTCGTGAAAATCATGTCTAGCACTCATACAAGATATTATAAAGTCTAAATAAAGCCTAAAACAACTGTTTGCCACCTTTATATGAATAATGTATTTTTTCTGTCTCTGTACAGGGATCCTGTTGATGATGAATATTTGTGATGAAGTCAATGTGTATGAATTTCTGCCATCTATACGTCAAACAGACCGCTGTTACTATTACAAACCACATTCCAACATAGCTTGTACTTTTGGTGGCTACCACCCACTTTTATATGAAAAAAATCTAATAAAAAAACTCAACCAAGGAACTGAAGAAAATATTAACAAAAATGGGAAAGTAACATTGTCCGGAATCAGGGATTTACAATGTTAGATTCAATTTTTTAATGACGTGAAAATAGGATGGAAAAAATTTTAATCTTATAAAACAATGAAGACATTGAAGATTATTGGTAATTCAAATTGTCAAAATTATATAATATTAAAATGAAATCCTTACCATTTTTCATACCAACTGATTTGATTACACAGCACTAACTTGTTCCACAGTGTACAAAGAGCTAGATCTCACAATAATGCAGCAGATCTCACACTATCACAAAAAAGTTGCAGCCGGTTGTGAGATCACAATCTGCATGCCGGGATCCTATCTCCAAAAATTTGAGCGTTACTATTGTTAGAAAGTCTGACGTTTTTAGATGCATATAAGGAAGTGTTCTGTGCAATTTTGAAACAAATTATATATAGAAAACTTACCAGTCTGAGGCTACCTACACTTTTATTAAAATAATACTGATGATAGGTAAAAATGATTGAATTTTTAATATAAATTTTCCAGATTTTTATATAAAATTTTATTTGCACTAAATTGGTTAATGAGAGAATATTTCAAGAAATTACCCAAGGGGTCTGTATTGCGATTGCCGAATTTGCAATATTCACCGATTTATTCGTCGAATATTCGTCGAACATAGTTGAACTCAATTCAAGTCAATGGGAGGCAAAAACAAACAAATGCACAACACCTTTAAACAGCCCCAAAAGCTGCCAAAATACATCAAATTGGGAGAAGACACCAGGAAAGTGGCTTCAATTTAACCACAAAACAAATTGTAGCATGGCACGGAAGCAATCAGCCATGCATGAGGTATTGGGGTCTGGGCCAGCATTTACAGCTTTCAATTGAACATCAAAGTAAGATGAGGTGGATGAGGGATAGGTGTAGGCCTGCTGTTCTAGATACAACATGTAACAGTTCAACTTGCTTCCATGCTCAGTCACACTCGGATGGCACAAATATAAGTTTCATAGACTACTATTGTCAGAAAAATCTAAAGAAAATAGTAACATGGACAGTTGACTCCAAGGAAGTAGAGGTCTGACGGTCTCTGAGACCTACTGCTACAGGCAACAAACATGAACGAGACCCAACCAGGAGTGTTCACATTTCCAAAAATTAGTGGCAGACACCAACAAAGTGGCATCAATTTCACCAAAGTAGAAATAGTATAATAGGGCCCGACAGGTCTTACACTACAACCTACCCAGCAGATGGACAGTTGGACACCCACGCAAGAGTGTTCACATTTCCAAAAATTGCTGGAAGACACCAACAAAATTGCATCAATTTCACCACAGTAGAAAGAGTATAATAGGGACTGATAGGTCTTCCACTACACCCAAAACAGCAGATGGACAGTTGGACACCCAACCAGGAGTGTTCACATTTCCAAGGATTAGTGGCAGACACTAACAAAGTGGCATCAATTTCACCACTGATTCACAGGTCTTCCACTACAGCCAGCACAGCAGATGGAGACCAACCATGACAGTTCACATTTCCACAAATTTGTGTTAACATCTTCAGCAGCAACAGCAGGCACAGAAACCACACTAAAGATATCACAGGGTGCAGTTACGAGAGAATAATGCAGCACACTAAAAAATGCAACATCGCTTAGTTTGTACAGTCTGCAATTGGATTGCAAAAGTCCTTGGAGATCCATGAATTGTTCATCTTAAAAAAGTTAGGTGAGCTACACTTTCAGGGGACAGCCAGCTGCGCTTATCCGTCAGGACAACACCAGCAGTGCTGAAGACAGGTTTTGAGAGAACGCTGGCTGCTGGGCATGATAAAACCTCCAAGACGTGTGAGGCGAGATCAGGCCACTCATCCATTTTTGAAGACCAAAATGTGAAAGGGTCCAAACCCTCCCTGAAGGCATTGATATTCAGTTCTAGATACTCATGCACCATCCTCTCTATTCGTTCACCATGTGTCAGACTTGAACTTGTTGTGCTGATGCACGAGCTGGTCTAAAAAAAGAGTGTCAAAGGACTCACAGAAATTGCTTCTTCCAGTACTGCAGCTACTGGTGATAATGTTTTGGCGTTGACGAATTGACATGCCGGAGGTTGGAAGTCTAGAGCTGCGATGCGCACTGTGTGCCTAACTGCTGTCTTATGAAAAACCTCTGTCGAGGTTGTGTAAAGGCGTGTTTCGATACTCCAGCATTAGCGGTTCCCTTTCCAGGGCGGGAAGCATTTGGCAAAATTTGGTCTTATAATGTGGATCTAACCCAATAGTCAGCACTACAGATGAGCGAATATGTTCGGAAAACGATAGCCAAGCAAAAATTCATCACGAATATGACACATTCTGATTTGTGATCGGAAACACAAGCATTTTTCTTAAAATTGGAAAAAGTGTCCGTAAAATTCGGTAAAAGTGGGGGAAATTAATTGCGTTGCCACTAAAGTATTTAAAGTAGATGATAGACAGACAGACAGACAGACAGACAGACAGACAGACAGACAGACAGACAGACAGACAGACAGACAGACAGATAGATAGATAGATAGATAGATAGATAGATAGATAGATAGATAGATAGATAGAAAGATAGATAGTAAAATCACAGCAGGACCAATAGAACAGAAAAGATAGATTACATACAGTATATAGAGTGAAGATAAAAAGTATTTAGTCAGCCACCAATTATGCAAGTTTTCCCACTTAAAAAGGATGAGAGAGGTCTGTAATTGACATCATAGGTAGACCACAACCATGAGAGTCAAAATGAGAAAACAAATCCAGAAAATCACCTTGTCTGATTTGGCAAAATTTATTTTGTAAATTATGGTGGAAAATAAGTACTTGATCATTAACAAAAGTTTATCTCAATATTTTGTTATATATCCTTTGTTGGCATTGACAGATGTAAAACATTTTCTGTAAAGTCTTCACAAGGTTGGCACACACTGTTGGTGGTATGTTGGCCCATTCCTCCATGCAGATCTCCTCTAGAGCAGTGATGTTTTGGGCCTGTCGCTGGGCAACACGGATTTTCAAATCCCTGCCAAGATTTTCTATGGGGTTGAGATCTGTAGACTGGCTAGGCCCCTCCAGGACCTTCATATGCTTCTGTGCTTCTCATGAACCCACTCCTTCATTGACCTGGTGGTGTGCTTGGGATCATTATCATGCTGAAAGACCCATCCACATTTCATCTTCAGTTCCTTTGCTGATGGAAGGAGGTTTGCACTCAAAATCTCATGATACATGGCCCCTTTCATTCTTTCATGTACATGGATCAGTCGTCCTGGTCCCTTTGCATAGACAAATCATGATGTTGCCACCCCCATGCTTCACAGTAGGTATGGTGTTCTTTGGATGCAACTCAACATTCTGTCTTCTTCAAACATGACAAGTTTTGTTTCTACCAAACAGTTCTACTTTGGTTTCTTCAGACCATATGACATTCTCCCAATACTCTTCTGGATAATGGATAATCCAAATGCTCGCTAGCAAGCTTCAGACGGGCTTGGACATGTACTGGCTTAAGCAGGGGGACATGTCTGACACTGCAGGATCTGAGTCCCTGGCGGCATAGTGTGTTACTGATGGTAGCCTTTGTTATGGTGGTCCCAGCTCTATGCAGGTTATTCACTAGGTCCACCCCGTGTGGTTCTGGGATTTTTGCTCACCATTCTTGTGATCATTTTGACCCCACGGGATGAGATCTTTCGTGGAGCTCCAGATCGAGGGAGATTATCAGTGGTCTTGTATGTCTTCCCAGCCTGGTGCAGGGCTATAATTTTGTTTCTGGTGTCCTACGACAGCTCTTTTGCTTTCACCATAGTGGAGTTTGGGGTGTGACTGTTTGAGGTCGTGGACAGGTGTCTTTTATACTGATAACAAGTTCAAACTGGTGCCATTACTACAGGTAATGAGTGGAGGACAGAGGAACCACTTAAAGAAGAAACAATAAGGCTATGTGCACACGTTGCGTCTTTGAAGGGAATCTGTCACCCCAAAATTGCCATATCAGATAAAGATATGGCTGAATAGTGCATCCCATAACAAAGCTAACGGTGGGTATCATATATCATGATACCCCCGTTTTCAGATCAAAATACCTTTGTAAACTTTGTTTTTTTCCCTGTCAATCATGGCAGTCAGGTCAAGAGGGCGGCGGTTTCCATGTCCTCACCCCCTCCCGCCCCGCTCCTCGGCATCCGTTGCGTATCGCCGTCTGTGAATCCCACAGACGGCGTTTAGCTTCCCGCAATTGTGCAATTCAAATTCGGGCGGCGCATGCGCAGTGTGCTTTGCCCGACAGTGGGCAAAGCATAAAATCAGTACAGTGCATGTGCTGCTCTTTCCTTGCCCCGGAAAAGTCTGCTTGCCTTGGACGACTTCCGGGGCAAGGAAAGAGCAGCGCATGCGCTGTACTGATTTTATGCTTTGCCCACTGTCGGGCAAAGTACACTGCGCATGCGCCGCCCAAATTTGAATTGCGCAATTGCGGGATGCTGAACGCCGTCTGTGGGATTCACAGACGGCGATACGCAACGGATGCTGAGGAGCGTGGGGGTGAGGACATGGAAACCGCCGCCCTCCTGACCTGACTGCCATGATTGACAGGGAAAAAAACGAAGTTTACAAAGGTATTTTGATCTGAAAACGGGGGTATCATGATATATGATATCCACCGTTAGCTTTGTTATGGGACACACTATTCAGCCATATCTTTATCTGATATGGCAATTTTGGGGTGACAGATTCCCTTTAAGCATTTTTGCTGCGGTTTTCCAGCAAGAAAATGGCACGAAAATGCTTACACAATGCATCCCATGCAATACCATGGCATTCCGCATAGCTATACTAATGCTGCGTATTTTTCCACGGCGGAATCGCATTGCAGAAAAATACATAGCATGCTCATTCTTTTTGCGTAATCGCGGCGATTACACCACCATAGGATTGCATTGAAACGCTCACTTTATGCATGTGGCTATGCCCACCATGTGCGAAGTGAGCGCTTCATGTGCGGTTAGTACCCAGGGTCTGGAGGAGAGGAGACTCTTCTCCAGGTACCATATTCCTGTAAAAAATAGAATTAAAATAAAAAATATGAATATACTCACACTCTGT
>JARQOD010009856.1:0-29658 GCA_033576555.1 Oophaga sylvatica
TTGGAAACTAGACCCCCCGAAGGAACTTATCTAGATGTGTGGTGAGTAGCGTTGAGCATTCCGATACCGCAAGTATCGGGTATCGGCCGATATTCGCTGTATCGGAATTCCGATACTTAGTTCCGATATTTTTCCTATATCGTATACCGGAATCGGAAGTTCCCATAATTCTTTGAGAGGCAGTGTGATTTTAGTCAGCCAATGAGGAATCCTACGAAGTGTGGGCACATCCTGTAATGCTGCGGTCATCTTAACTAATGGCATGGCTGTGATTGGCTGCTGAAATGATGTCAGAATGCACTATAAAAGGCGCCGCCGCCATTTTAGCGTCACTGTGCTGTGAACTCAGTTAGGGACAGAACGCTGCTCTGCTGACTCAGAGGGACAGTTAGAGATTGCGATTTTGTGTACTTTGCTTTAGGCAGGCTAGTTTACCAACCGCTGTGTAAAGCTTCCTTTTGCCTTGCAGTGTTGTTTTAACAGCTCTGTGCAAGGTGTGTGTGTGAGAGTGCAGGTGACGCTGCAGTTTGCTCTGCATCCAACGCTGTCTGTAGGCATCTGCACGTGTCACTCACAGACTCTTTTTTTTTTCTTTAGTGTAATTCTAGCTGCTCCATTCAATAGAAATTATAGTGTGACGCGCTTCCATCCGTATCCAATACATTGGTTACAAACACTATAGAAGTACAGAAAGGAGCCTTTCACAGATAGTGAACAGTTGTGTTTCAGTGTTCACTGCAGTCTGTGAGGTATTTTTTTTTTTTAAATGCAGATCACGCTCGAGTTACTTCTTCAACTAATGCTGCGTGTACTCTGCTGAGTGTCTGTCACTGGCTCATCCTTGTCATTTTTCTAAAATTGGTGCTGCTTTATTCTATTTTCAATTTACTAAAATCTATTAGTGTGACGCTCTTCCATCAAAATACAATACATTGCTTGCAAACATAATAGAAGTCCACAAAAAGCCTTTCACAGCAAGTGAACAGTTGTGTTCACTGTTCACTCTAGTCTGAGGTTTAAATTTTTGGTAGGAGTGTAGATCCCGCTCCACTTACTTCAACCACCGCTGCGTGTACTCTGCTGAGTGTCTGTCACTGGCTCATCCTTGTCATTTTTCTAAAATTGGTGCTGCTTTATTCTATTTTCAATTTACTAAAATCTATTAGTGTGACGCTCTTCCATCAAAATACAATACATTGCTTGCAAACATAATAGAAGTCCACAAAAAGGCCTTTCACAGCAAGTGAACAGTTGTGTTCACTGTTCACTCTAGTCTGAGGTTTAAATTTTTGGTAGGAGTGTAGATCCCGCTCCACTTACTTCAACCACCGCTGCGTGTACTCTGCTGAGTGTCTGTCACTGGCTCATCCTTGTCATTTTTCTAAAATTGGTGCTGCTTTATTCTATTTTAAATTTACTAAAATCTATTAGTGTGACGCTCTTCCATCAAAATACAATACATTGCTTGCAAACATAATAGAAGTCCACAAAAAGGCCTTTCACAGCAAGTGAACAGTTGTGTTCACTGTTCACTCTAGTCTGAGGTTTAAATTTTTGGTAGGAGTGTAGATCCCGCTCCACTTACTTCAACCACCGCTGCGTGTACTCTGCTGAGTGTCTGTCACTGGCTCATCCTTGTCATTTTTCTAAAATTGGTGCTGCTTTATTCTATTTTCAATTTACTAAAATCTATTAGTGTGACGCTCTTCCATCAAAATACAATACATTGCTTGCAAACATAATAGAAGTCCACAAAAAGGCCTTTCACAGCAAGTGAACAGTTGTGTTCACTGTTCACTCTAGTCTGAGGTTTAAATTTTTGGTAGGAGTGTAGATCCCGCTCCACTTACTTCAACCACCGCTGCGTGTACTCTGCTGAGTGTCTGTCACTGGCTCATCCTTGTCATTTTTCTAAAATTGGTGCTGCTTTATTCTATTTTCAATTTACTAAAATCTATTAGTGTGACGCTCTTCCATCAAAATACAATACATTGCTTGCAAACATAATAGAAGTCCACAAAAAGGCCTTTCACAGCAAGTGAACAGTTGTGTTCACTGTTCACTCTAGTCTGAGGTTTAAATTTTTGGTAGGAGTGTAGATCCCGCTCCACTTACTTCAACCACCGCTGCGTGTACTCTGCTGAGTGTCTGTCACTGGCTCATCCTTGTCATTTTTCTAAAATTGGTGCTGCTTTATTCTATTTTAAATTTACTAAAATCTATTAGTGTGACGCTCTTCCATCAAAATACAATACATTGCTTGCAAACATAATAGAAGTCCACAAAAAGGCCTTTCACAGCAAGTGAACAGTTGTGTTCAGTGTTCACTCTAGTCAGAGGTTTAAATTTTGGTAGGAGTGTAGATCCCGCTCCACTTACTTCAACCACCGCTGCGTGTACTCTGCTGAGTGTCTGTCACTGGCTCATCCTTGTCATTTTTCTAAAATTGGTGCTGCTTTATTCTATTTTCAATTTACTAAAATCTATTAGTGTGACGCTCTTCCATCAAAATACAATACATTGCTTGCAAACATAATAGAAGTCCACAAAAAGGCCTTTCACAGCTACTGAACAGTTGTGTGCACTGTTTACTGTAGTCAGAGGTTTTCATTTTTGGAGTGCAGATCCCGCTCCAGTTAGTTCTTCAACCACTGTTGCTTGTACTCTGCTGAGCGTGTCTCACTGCCTCATCCTTCACATTTTTCTCAAATTGGTGCTGCTACATTCTATTTCAAATAATTCAAATCTATTACTGTGACGTGCTTCCATCCGTATACAATACATTGGTTTCAAACACTATAGAAGTACACAAAGGGGCCTTTCACAGCTAGTGAACATGGGTTGTTAATTTTTAACTAAAATATGTATTTTTTCAAATGACACAAATATAAGTAATGTTGAAGAGGAATAGTCCTACATCCATTGTTTGCACAATATTACAGGTGTACATCACGTCCCTTAATCAACAATGTATTATTATATTTACTTGTATGCTTTTATTTAAAAGCCAAGAACACAGAAGGATAACCTTCGCACTGCAGCTGTTGTCAAAGTTTAACCCACATTATGCACTTCCAACATTGCAGCATTTGAGGCATGATGTGAGTTGGATTTGTCAAAGTTATGGAGTGAGAAGGTTCACCATCAGTACCCTATAGCATAAGTATGCTTTTGTGTTAGCATTTGTGTTAGACATGTGGATATCTGCCATAATATGTCACAATTATTTTGTTACAGATTTGTTACCAACACTAATCATTGAATGGTTTTAAATGTGACGTTTGACTTGTTTACAGCTTAGAAATAAGGGTGTAGCCTGATATCTATGTGTAGCACTAGCCACTTTAACATGTCATGTTTTTTTCAACATGTGTAGCTAGGTAGCAGTAATTTTTGCCGGACACACAGCAGGGGAACAGCAGGCGTTACTGAACCCCACAAACACATCAGCGATTGTTTTGATCTGTGCATCCAACACTTCTGAGCCCAGGGTCAAGGAGGGTGTAGGCTGAGGCCTAGTATGAGATGTTTGAACTTTAATTTGAACTTTAATTTGTAGTTAGCAGCATTAATTTTTGTCAGACACACAGCAGGGGAACAGCAGGCGTTACTGAACCCCACTATCACTATAGCTTGTGTATTGGTCTGTGGACACGACACTTCTGAGCAGCAACTGGCAGTGTTGTAGCCCAGGGAGTATAGTTCAGGTGGTAGAAAGATGAACATAACAGGAGACATGGAAAACGTTGCCAACCAGTTAGTTAATCTGAAACCGGACAGGCAAATTCATGCGAGATCCATGCCTAGTTCATTTTCAGAAAAGTAAGCCGTTCTACATTATCGGAGGATAGTCGCATGCAACGGTCTGTTAGTACACCACCTGCAGCAGTAAAGACGCGCTCCGATAATACACTGGCAGCAGGGCAACCCAGCACCTGCAATGCATACTGGCTAAGCTCTGACCATGTATCCAGCTTAGAGACACCAAACTTGAATGGGGAAGAGCCATCTGGGAGTACACTGAGAGGGCAAGACATGTAGTCTGTCACCATCTTACGGAAATGTTGCCTCCTGCTGACTGGAGCCGTCTCGGATGGTGTAGACATTGGTGGCACTGCCACAAAACTTCGCCACATTAGAGGCGCTGCTTGTGCTCCCTCTTGTTGCAGAGCTGTCTCCAATGCCTCGACGCACAGAGCTGCTTTGTAAAGCAGTAGCAGCAGCAGTGCTCTCGGCTGGAATGGAGAACATTATGGATTGCACCAGTGTGTCTTGTTACTTCCGCATTTTACTCTCCCGGTTCAACGGTGTGATGAGGCTTTGTAAGTTGTCCCGGTAGCGAGGGTCTAGGAGGGTGTACACCCAATAATCAGACGTGGTGTGAATGTGTTCGATGCGGCGGTCGTTTCTCAGGCACTGCAGCATGAAATCAACCATGTGCTGCAGACTCCCAACTGGCCAAGAAACGCTGTCCCCTGCAAGAGGCGTCATCTCTGCCTGCTGTGCATCACCCCACCCTTGCTCTACATACTGACTAGAGCATTGTCTACCTCCCTCTGGAGCGATGTCTTCCTCCTCCATTGACTCCTCCTCATCCTCCTCACAAAGTCCTTCAAATACATAAAAATTTACAAAATTTAAAACTCATAAAATTTAAAAACATAGTATCATAATTCTGTAACATCACTTTATGGAAACACAATAGCATTACAAAAGGATAGACAAAAACTGTACATTATGTGCTTTGTAAATACATTAAAAGTTTGGAATGGTTATGAAAATATAGACAGCGACTCTGGAGGTTCAATTGTTGATACAGCATGGTACTTTGAAAGTCCTCCAGCCCTTTGTGAGGAACCACGTTGCGCTGACTGTCCAGAAGGTGATGGAATTTGTGACTCCTCATCCTCCACCTCTTCCAAAACCTCATGCCTTAGTGCTTGCAGTGTTTTTTGAAGCAGGCAGATAAGGGGGACAGTCAGGCTGACTAGTGCATCATCTGCACTCGCCATCCGCGTTGACTCATCAAACGCACGCAAAACGTGGCAGATGTCCTTCATAGAGTCCTTCGCCACTCATTACACTGGCTGCCCATTCATTATAGGATCCAATTCTAATTACTGGTTCTCACCAACAAAGCTCTCAACAGTGCAGCACCCCCCTACATCTCCTCCCTCATTTATATTTATCGGCCTAACCGACTGCTGCACTCTGCAAATGACCTTCGACTAACCTCTGCACTAATCCGTACCTCCCACTCCCAACTCCAAGACTTCTCACGCGCTGCGCCAATCCTCTGGAATGCTCTACCCCAAGAAATTAGGACTATCCGCAATTTGGATGGTTTCAGGCGCTCCCTCAAAACACATTTGTTCAGAGCGGCCTATCACATTCACTAATCAAAGTCATTCTATGTGTAAGTCTGTGTGTGTAGCCCATTCACTATCTCCATGCATCCCTCACTCCCTTAAAATGGCTGGACCATCATTGTAAAAACACCATTGTATATAAACACCTGTACTTTGTATCTCCCATACCTCATTGTAGATTGTAAGCTTTCACGAGCAGGGGCGGCTGATTTTGCTTTAATTATTGTATTGTTAACGTTGTTACTTATGACTTGTGTTTTGAAACTGTTAAACTGTAAAGCACTGCGGAATATTATGGCGCTATATAAATAAAGATTATTATTATTATTCTTATTATAGAGGCCCTCTCAGTAGTGGTGAAGTGTGAACGGCGCAAATTGCGAGTTGATTGCGCCTGATGCAGCTGATACTCCATTACTGTTGGCTGATGCTCACACAACCGCTCCAACATATGTAACGAGGAATTCCACCTGGTGGGTACGTCACATATGATGCGATGTTCATGAAGGCGAAATCTGCGTTGCAGAGCTGCAATCAGCGATCTGGCCATGCTGGAACGTCGCAAGTGAGCGCACTCTAGGCGGACCTTGTGCAGCAGTGCATCAAGATCCGGATAGTCCCTCAAAAAACTCTGCACGACCAAGTTGAGCACATATGACAGACATGGTATGTGAGTGAGGTTGCCAAGGCCCAGAGCTGCCACCAGATTTCGGCCATTGTCACACACTACCAAGCCTGCCTGTAGATTCGCTTCCAAAAACCACACGTCGCTCTCCTGCTTTATGGCATTACAGAGCTCCTGCTCTGTGTGGCTAAGATTCCCCATGGAAATTAATTTCAGGACGGCCTGTTGACATTTGGACACGGCTGTGCTCATATCGGTCGCAACAGGTAAACGTTCACGGGTCCATGTGGAGGTAGACCGTGACGGCTCCTGCAGCGATGATTCTGAGGAACTGGAGTAGGAGGAGGAGTCAATGTGTACAGACTTGATTCCTGCAATCCTTGGAGTTGGCAGAACACGTACAGCGCCACTCGCAAGATCAGTACCTGGCTACACAACATTGACCCAATGGGCAGTGAGGGAAAGGTATTGTCCCTGGCCATGGGTGTTAGAACCCTCTTGTTAGGTTTTGTTTCAGTTTGCTGGTCACATGACCTTTTTTCCTTATTTAGTCTGGCTCCGCCCTTCTGGCTTTGCTTGACTTCATTGTATTATCTACTGTTAAGCTAGCCGGGTGCTTAGGTGCCTTAATCAGTCAGTTTTGCTTGATGTTAGGATCGCAAAGTATTTTTTTTCTGTTTAATTATCCATGCTACAATTTATGTTAGGAGGTGTCCACCTTTTCTCCCAGTCCCTAGATCTTGTAGGGATTCCTCCCTCGCAACTATAGGTCTTCGTTCACACTAGATGAGGACTTTAGCGGGTCTGGTCGCAGGATCAGGTTCCCCGTTACATCGTAGGGATTCAGCTTAGTTGTATTGTAGGGACAGAATTCCCTTCTTTCCTTACTGGTTGTAGCAGATCATAACAATGGGTACTGGTCCACGCATCGGTGGTCAGGTGGATCTTGCTACTGAGGGCGTTTAGTAGCGCATGTTTAATTTTTCCCTCAACATGCTTTTGCAGACCAGGGACGGCTTGCCTGCTGAAATGAAATCGGCTTGGCACATTGTATTGTGGGACTGACAATGATATTCAGTTACGGAAACTGTCTGTCTCCACCAGCCTGAATGACAGCATTTCAAGGGACAGGAGTTTTGCAATGCCAGCATTCAGAGCCTGTGCTCGTGCATGGTTTGCGGAGTATGGCCGTCTTTTATCCCATGCCTGTGCTACCGATGGCTGTTTTGTGGCCTGGGAGTGTGAGGATGACAGGGAACTTGCTGCTGTGTGTGGAATAACACTTTGTCTCTGGACAACAGTGGCCGAGGTTCTTCCATGGCGATCCTGTGAGGAAGCAGAACCAGCTGTGTGTGAGCTCGATGAAGAGGCTTCAACACAACCTGAAGATGTAGGTGCTGCTGTAGGTTGGCCTACATCTCCAGTGTTGTCTTTGTAACTCAACTACGTGCTTTGTCCGCACATGTTTCCACATATTTGTGGTATTGAGGTGACTGACACTTTTAGCTATTTTTAATTTTTGATTACACAGCTTGCATTTGACATAGCAAATATCATGTGCAAGTGTGTGAAAAAAGGACCACGCAGTGCAAGTCCTGGAGCGCACGTTTTGACTTTTGGAAGACAACTGCTCCGAACAGGTGCCAAACTGGAGGCTACAGGCAACCGAGTCTGCAGCCTAACTCTCCCTCCTGTTTGTACCGTTGGGGCAATGTCTTCCTCTATCTTCCTTCTATCACTAACCACTTCTCTAGGCCTCTCCCAGCTTGCAACCAAAGTACTGGTTCTCAGCCACAAAGCTATCCACAGTGCAGCACCCCTCCTACATCTCCTCCCTCATTTCTATCTATCGGCCTAACCGACTGCTGCGCTCTGCAAACGACTTTCGACTAACCTCTGCACTAATACGTACCTCCCACTCCTGACTCCAAGACTTCTCCCGCGCTACGCCAATCCTCTGGAATGCTGTACCCCAAGAAATTAGGACTATCCACAATTTGCATGGTTTCAGGCGCTCCCTCAAAACACATTTGTTCAGAGCGGCCTATCACATTCACTAATCAAAGTCATTCTATGTATTCTGTGTAAGTGTGTATGTGTGTGTGTGTCTCTAGCCCATTCACTATCTCCATCCCTCACTCCCTTAAGATGGCTGGACCATCATTGTAAATGCACCATTGTATATAAACACCTATACCTTGTATCTCCCCCACCTCATTGTACATTGTAAGCTGTCACGAGCAGGGGCGACTTATTTAGCTTAAATTATTGTATTGTTAACGTTGTTACTTATTACTTGTGTTCTTAAACTGCAAAACTGTAAAGCGATGCGTAATATGATGGCGCTATATAAATTAATATTATTATTATTAGGATTCCTCTGAGCTGCTCCCACCACCTTCCTGTTCCTCACGCCATGTTGGGTCTTGGACCTCATCATCTCCACTACCCTCTTCCAACACCTGCTGCTGTTGGGTGGTCTGGCCAGCATCATGCTCAACAGAAACTGGCACCTGAGTCTCATCATCATCAGATGCGTTCTGCGGTGTGCTGACCATCGGCACTGTCTCACCCGCCTCTTCAGATTCAGAGAGACACAGCTGTTGCGCATCACTGCATACTCCCTCTTCTTCACATTACAGAATGCTGCTTGGCTGGGCCCCTGTTTGCAAGCCAATAGATTCTGAGAACAGAAGCAGACACTCAGCTGGCTCCTGTACAGAACTCTCTGACTGCCTGGGCAATTTGCCAGGCGGTGAAGAGACAGATGGTTGCTCAACAGTGCTGTGGTCCTCAGAGGAGGTGGAAGCAATTGAAGTCGATGCATTGGCTGACATCCAACCAACAACGGCTTTAATTTGTTCTTCCCGCAGCAGGGGGGTACTCCGAGCTCCTACAAAAGTGCGCATAAAGGAACGCTCACGGGGAAAACTGGTGGATGCTGTGTCACTGGGGGCCGCAGCAGCCACAGAATCCCCACGTCCTCTCCCTGAAGAAACTCCACGGCCACGACCACGTGCCTTACTCCCTGCCTTCTTCATCTTGGTAGATTGATAAAGAAAGTCTGAAAAGTTATAAGGCCTAAGTGTGGTTATTCCGCAGAGACTGCAGTGAACACTGCACACAACTGTTCAGTAGGTGTGAAAGGCCCCTTTGTGTACTTCTATAGTGTTTGCAACCAATGTATTGTATACGGATGGAAGCGCGTCACACTAATAGATTTTAGTAATTTGTAATAGAATGGAGCAGCAACAATTAGAGAAAAATTTCAAGGATGTGCCAGTGACACACGCTCAGCAGACTACAACCAGCAGTGGTTGAAGAACTAACTGGAGCGTGATCTGCACTCCAAAAAGGAAAACCTCAGACTACAGTGAACACTGCACACAACTGTTCACTACCCAACGCGTCTCAGCAGGAAGGCAGTCTGTGCGTCAAAACAAAGGCGCAAGCATACATCCACGTACCCTGTTTATAAAGCTATATAAAAAAAATTATGTAGTAGTGACGCACACTTTATTGAGGTACAGTATTACATCGCCATTCACCATCTGTGGCTATGCAGTCTCATCTATATATACCTTATCTATCCGTTGTCATGCTTGCAAGTCGACAGTCAGGCATAAATAGCAATTTTCACTATGCACTATGCACTTTTTAAAGGTTATGTTTGTTAATAAAAATGATTATTGCCACATATTATGAGTATTACATGATGGAAATTGTATAATTTTGTATAAACTGTTTAGTGACATTATTCAGCAAATGTAACATTTTAGTAATGTCACAGATAACTTGTAATGCTGATGATGTTTTGAAGTCAGACATTCATTGTCTATACAATAAAAATGGTGTACATACTGTTACTTATCCATCATTAATGGATTCAGATATGTACTTTTATGCTTTTATGTACAACCGTATAGCAGATTCCTTAACTAATTTATTTTGTGGTTTGCATTGCTGTTCAACATGTTAATGTATGTGTTTATGTTTGTCAATTCTTTATCTCGATATTAGTTTAAATGAAATCATCATCTTATGGTAGTAAAGGTTATCTTTCTCTTGTTTGAAGTATAGACATTTAAAATTGACAGGTAACAAGGAAATTACTTGATCTAGTATTTAAACATCCTCCTTGATCCTGGGCTCCAACACCGCCAGTTGTTGCTCGGAAGTGCTGTTAGCACAGTCAACACTTGCTCCTGTGTTACTGGGGTTCAGTAATGTCAGCTGTTCCCCTGCTGTGTGTACGTCAAAAAGTCCTGCTGCCTCCACCCTGTTCTCTTCTCATCCCTGGGCTCCAACACCGCCAGTTGTTGCCTGTAAGTGCTGTTAGCACAGTCAACACTTGCTCCTGTGTTACTGGGGTTCAGTAATGTCAGCTGATCCCCTGCTGTGTGTACGTCAAAAAGTCCTGCTGCCTCCACCCTGTTCTCTTCTCATCCCTGGGCTCCAACACCGCCAGTTGTTGCCTGTAAGTGCTGTTAGCACAGTCAACACTTGCTCCTGTGTTACTGGGGTTCAGTAATGTCAGCTGTTCCCTGCTATGTGTACGTCAAAAAGTCCTGCTGCCTCCACCCTGTTCTCTTCTCATCCCTGGGCTCCAACACCGCCAGTTGTTGCTCGGAAGTGCTGTTAGCACAGTCAACACTTGCTCCTGTGTTACTGGGGTTCAGTAATGTCAGCTGTTCCCCTGCTGTGTGTACGTCAAAAAGTCCTGCTGCCTCCACCCTGTTCTCTTCTCATCCCTGGGCTCCAACACCGCCAGTTGTTGCCTGTAAGTGCTGTTAGCACAGTCAACACTTGCTCCTGTGTTACTGGGGTTCAGTAATGTCAGCTGTTCCCCTGCTGTGTGTACTCAAAAAGTCCTGCTGCCTCCACCCTGTTCTCTTCTCATCCCTGGGCTCCAACACCACCAGTTGTTGCCTGTAGGTGCTGTTAGCACAGTCAACACTTGCTCCTGTGTTACTGGGGTTCAGTAATGTCAGCTGTTCCCCTGCTGTGTGTAGTCAAAAAGTCCTGCTGCCTCCACTCTGTTCTCTTCTCATCCCTGGGCTCCAACACCGCCAGTTGTTGCCTGTAAGTGCTGTTAGCACAGTCAACACTTGCTCCTGTGTTACTGGGGTTCAGTAATGTCAGCTGTTCCCCTGCTGTGTGAACGGCAAAAAGTCCTGCTGCCTCCACCCTGTTCTCTTCTCATCCCTGGGCTCCAACACCGCCAGTTGTTGCTCGAAGTGCTGTTAGCACAGTCAACACTCGCTCCTGTGTTACTGGGGTTCAGTAATGTCAGCTGTTCCCCTGCTGTGTGTACGTCAAAAAGTCCTGCTGCCTCCACCCTGTTCTCTTCTCATCCCTGGGCTCCAACACCGCCAGTTGTTGCTCGGAAGTGTCATTGGCACGGGTACTCACTCCTGCCCAGACTGGTTACAGCACGCCATCTGTTTCCTGTCAGTGTAAACGTCACTTAGCCTCCAATAAGTTGTCCTGTCGTGTTGCGGTCGGGTTAGCCGACTCTATGGTGCCTGGAGTTTAGGTGCTTCCTATGTGTGCTGCGGGATATGCAAATAAAGGCTGTTTCCGTTGTGACAATAGGACAATCACCCACTGTAGTACTGTGGGATTCGGTAACTGCGGCCGGCTCGCGGCCTGTCAACTTAAATTTCCATGGGTACCTTCTGCTACCCGTCCGGGTTCCAGTACCGTCAGCTGGTTCTCCGCAGTGCCTTTGGCCTAGGTGCCTCCATCTCGGTATCCGAGTTCCAGCAACGTCTGCTGGTCCTTGGTAGTGCTTTGGAGCACAGGTACCTCCTGCTTAGTAACCGTGTCCCAGTAACGTCAGCTGGTCCTCGGTTGTGCCATTGGCTCTTTTCCTTCTGCTGCCCCTCCGAGTTCCAGCACAGTCAGCTGGTCCTCGTTACTTGCATTGGCTCTTGTACCTTCTGCTACCCGTCCGGGTTCCAGTACCGTCAACTGGTTCTCCGCAGTGCCTTTGGCCTAGGTGCCTCCATCTCGGTATCCGAGTTCCAGCAACGTCTGCTGGTCCTTGGTAGTGCTTTGGAGCACAGGTACCTCCTGCTTAGTAACCGTGTCCCAGTAACGTCAGCTGGTCCTCGGTTGTGCCATT
Source organism: Oophaga sylvatica (assembly GCA_033576555.1). Taxonomy (NCBI): domain Eukaryota; kingdom Metazoa; phylum Chordata; class Amphibia; order Anura; family Dendrobatidae; genus Oophaga; species Oophaga sylvatica. The sequence continues at coordinate 12,122 of JARQOD010009856.1, forward strand.
GGCTCTTTTCCTTCTGCTGCCCCTCCGGGTTCCAGCACAGTCAGCTGGTCCTCGTTACTTGCATTGGCTCTTGTACCTTCTGCTACATTTACAAATTGAAGATTTTTTAAATGTTTTTTTGGGTAATCACTCTGGATCTCCAACAATGAAGACGACGACCCTGATGACCACCCCGAAGAAGATGACGACCACAAGGACGACGAGCATCAAGCCAACCAGCCTAAACACCATCACAAAGAAGAAATAAAAGATTACCCAACAGGACTAAGAAGGTTAAGACAAACTACAAGATACAGAACAAGAGACTGAAGAACAATAAGCAGAAGATCAAAAAGCAGAAGAACATGAAGTATAAGACCAAAATGAAGAGCAAAATATATGCTCTAAATTATAAGCAGAAGAAGACTAAGCAGTGTATGGGGGTGAGTCCGTTCCTCCTCGTGGTGCCCCTGGAAAATGCCTGCTGCTGCAGGCTAAACTGAACACGGACAAATACTGTTGTAATTTAAATCTTTTGTGACAGCAAGAACGGAAGGATGAAAAATTCATACTTTGACAGATTACAAGTACAGGAATCTCTGTCACAAATAAGAATATGATGAAGAAGATGAAGTACAATATGAAGAAGAATAATAGTTTAATAAGAAGAATATGAGTAATGTTAACAAAAAGATGAATAGCAAGAAGTTTAAGAAGAAGATAAAGAAGGTGAAGATGAAGAATAATTTGATGAAAAAGATGATGCTGCTGAAGATTATGAAGGAGAAAGTGTGTCAAAAGTTAAAAAGGTGAAGAGCATGGAAGTTGTGAAATATACATATTTGCCAAAATAGACAAAAAGGTTAACAACATTGTCAATTTCTTCGTCAATCCGAACATCTTTAAAAAAAAAAATATTTATGCTATTCCATTTGATTGGGTTAAACATCTATGCCTTTAATGTCTCCTCAACCTTCCCCAATACATTCTACATTACTCTTTGTTGTTTTCCTTCATGTACAATTAACCAACAAGGCAATAATGTGGTTTTTTAATTCCGATATTTTGTTCCCATAGACTTACATTGGATTTCCGGTATCGGTATCGGGTATCGCCGATATTTTTTGGGTATCGGCGATACCATTCCGATTCCGATACTTTTGGATATCGGAAAGTATCGCTCAACTCTAGTGGTGAGCACTTTGAACCCCCAAGTGCTTCACAGCTGTGATGATACTGGAAGCTACATGTTCTGTGCTGTTCTAGAACTACAGTCCTCATCCTTTGCTGCTGACAGCCCACAGAGCAAAGTTCCCCCCTCCCTCTCTCACGCTTCTCATCAACCCCCACCTCAGGAATGTCTTTGTCCCAAAACTCTGCAGACAGATCCCATAGCAGCCATTTTGGAGAATTCATTCTTTTTGGTGATAACACGGTGGGAATTTGCGTCAGAAACACGAAAGTTACTGTTTTGAAACATGCACCGACAGGCATTGTTCCCGTGGTACTGGTGAACCCGTAACTCCAACAGAACCCGAGAAATGGAATTCTCGGATGCCCCATGAACTATTTCACCCAAGTTTGGGCTCATTTGAACCGTCATTTTAAAGTAAGATCATTGATAGGTCTGCCATTCTTCTGCGAGGTTCTCAGGATGAACTATGCTCCTGATAATCTTCCAGAACTAAAACTAGAACTTCTATCCCTGGGAGGTGGCCAGAAAAACCATCCCCTTTTGTGAGGTCAGCAGCCCACAGGTATAAGTCTTGCAGTTAAGCCCCCCTTGGCCATTCCTTGCTGTGATGGCTTGACTAAGAGATCTGCAAATGAACTATGATGTGTGGCTCCTCCCCCAGCCTGGCTTGCCTGTAAATGATATATGTAACTACATGTAAGTCTTTCACTTATAATCCCGTTTATTTTTAACTGTATTGTACATAACTGTATTGCCTCAGCTTGTTACATCTTTTTAAACTATAAACACTGTCAAACCTTTTTGGAGTAAAGATATAAAATTTACTAGTTTGTTTCTCCTGCTCTATAAACGAATTTGCACGTGCCTTAAGTACTACGCTACTGTTTTGGGGTTGCTACGGACCCTCTTGATAAATTGTTCATTAAGGAAATCGTAACTGGTGGCAGCTAAAAGAAGGGGTGTAAAGTGTTAACCTATTGGGGGGCGTTGGCAGTGACGGAGCGGGTTTTATAAGTGTATTGCCTGGCTGCGGCCCGGAGTAATTATAATTCCCTCACTGCAGCGTGCCCAATAGCCAGCACACATCCAAGTGACCCGTCTGGCGACTAATTATCCTAGGTGCAGTTCCCTGACTGACCTGAGGGTAAGGGGGCGCCAGAGAGCTGCAAGTTCCTAAGGGGAAGTGGGATAATTATAAATCCCTGCAGTTTACTGGGTCGGACGGCAGCAGCCGTCGTGTGTGTGCGCGTTTTCGTCACATTTGCGGCACGAGGGATCACAAGCCGTGATACCCCGGGCTACCGTGTGGCGGACCGTGTGTACATTTCATCACAACAGCTTTTATAACACACAGGCGTGAAAATAAAAAAATAATTTTTTCCACAAACATGATCTTTTAGACCACAATTTTTTATTTTCCCAAGGTTAACAGGAGAAATTGGACCCCAAAAGTTGTTGTCCAATTTGTCCTGAGTACGCTGATACCCTATATGGGGGAGAAAACTACTGTATGGGCACTCTTTGGGGCTCGGAAGGGAAGTAGTGACGTTTTGGATTGCAGACTTTGATGGAATGGTCTGCGGGCATCATGTCGTGTTTGGAGAGACCCTGATGTGCCTAAACAGTGGAACCCCCCCACAAGTGACCCCATTTTGGAAACTAGACCCCCCCCAAGGAACTCATCTAGGTGTGTGGGGAGAACTTATAACGCCCTGGCGTGAAAAAAAAATCATATTTTTTCTGCAAACATGATCTTTTAGACCCCAATTTTTTATTTTCCCAAGAGTAAGAGCAGAAATTGGACCCCAAGAGTTGTTTTCCAATTTGTCCTGAGTATGCTGATACTCTATATGTGGGAGAAAACTACTGTATGGGCACATGTCGGGGCTCGGAAGGGAAGTAGTGATGTTTTGGATTGCAGACTTTGATGGAATGGTCTGCTGGCATCATGTCGCGTTTGGAGAGCCCCTGATGTGCCTAAACAGTGGAAACCCCCACAAGTGACCCCATTTTGGAAACTATACCTCAACAAGGAACTTATCTAGAAGTGTTGGGAGAACTTTGAACCCCCAGGTGCTTCACAGAAGTTTATAACATAGAGCCATAAAAATAAAAAAATCAAACTTTTTCCTCAAAAATGATATTTTCTCCCCAATTTTTTATTTTCCCAAGGGTAACAGAAGAAATTGGCCCCAAGAGTTATTGTGCAATTTGTCTTGAGTACGCTGATACCCCATATGTGGGGGTAAACCACTGTTTGGGCACATGGCAGAGTTCAGAAGGGAAGGAACACCGTTTGACTTTTTTTTTTTTTGGCTGGAATTGAGATCAGACTCCATGTCAAGTTTGGAGAGCCCCTGATGTGCCTAAACAGTGGAAACCCCCAATTCTAACTCCACCCTAACCCCAACACATCCCAAACCTAACCATAACCCTAACACAAACCTAACCCTAACACACCCCTAACCCTATTCCCAACCATAACCCTAATCATAACTTTAGCCCCAACGCTAACCCTAACCCTAATGGGAAATTGGAAATAAATACATTTTTTAATTTTATTTTTCTCTAACTAAGGGGGTGATAAAGGTGCGTTTGATTTACTATTTATAGCGGGTTTTTATGTTTGGCAGCTGTCACACGCTAAAAGACGCTTTTTATTGCAAAAAATAGTTTGCAATAAATAGTTTTTGCTCACCACATTTTGAGAGATATAATTTTTCCATATTTTGCCCCACAGAATCATGTGAGGTCTTGTTTTTTGCTTGACGAGTTGAGGTTTTGATTGGTACTATTTTCGGGCACATGACATTTTTTTATCGCTTTTTATTACGATTTTTGGGAGGCAGAATGAACAAAAACCAGCAATTCATGAATTTCTTTTGGGGGGGATGTTTATACCGTGGTAAAATTGATAAGGCCATTTTATTCTTCGGGTCAGTACAATTACAGCAATACCTCATTTATATCATTTTTTTATGTTTTGTTGCTTTTATACAATAAATATTATATTAATATTTATACAATAAATATTTTATATAAAAAATAATTATTTTTGCATCGTTTTATTCTGCGAGATATAACTTTTTTTATTTTGTCGCTGATGATGCTGTGTGGCGGCTCGTTTTTTGCGGGACAAGATGACGTTTTCATTGGTACCATGTTTATTTATATCAGTCTCTTTTATCCCGTGTTATTCACTTTTTGTTCGGCGGTATGATGATAAAGCATTTTTTTTTCTTGTTTTTTTTAAGGGCTTCACTAAAGGGGTTAACTAGTGGGATAGTTTTATAGGGCGGGTCATTATGGACGGCGATACTAAATATGTGCACTTTTATAGTTTTTTTTATTTACATAATAATGTGTTTATTGGGGATTTTTTTTATTTTATTTATTTAGGGATTTTTTTAACCCCTTCATGACCCAGCCTATTTTGACCTTAAAGACCTTGCCATTTTTTGCAATTCTGACCAGTGTCCCTTTATGAGGTAATAACTCAGGAACGCTTCAACGGATCCTAGCGATTCTGAGATTGTTTTTTCGTGACATATTGGGCTTCATGTTAGTGGTAAATTTAAGTCGATAATTTTTGCGTTTATTTGTGAAAAAAATGGAAATTTGGCGAAAATTTTGAAAATTTTGTAATTTTCAAATTTTTAATTTTTATTCTGTTAAACTAGAGTTATGTGACACAAAATAGTTAATAAATAACATTTCCCACATGTCTACTTTACATCAGCACAATTTTGGGAACAACATTTTTTTTGTTAGGAAGTTATAAGGGTTAAAAGTTGACCAGCGATTTCTCATTTTTACAGCAAAATTTACAAAACCATTTTTTTTAGGGACCACCTCACATTTGAAGTCACTTTGAGGGGTCTATATGGCAGAAAATACCCAAAAGTGACACCTTTATAAAAACTGCACCCCTCAAGCTACTCAAAACTACATTCAAGAAGATTATTAACCCTTCAGGTGCTTCACAGGAACTAAAGCAACGTGTAAGGAAAAAATGGACATTTTAATTTTTCCAACAAAAATTTTCTTTTAGCATCAATTTTTTCATTTTTACATGGGCATCAGGATAAAATGGATCCTAAAATTTGTTGGGCAATTTCTCCTGAGTACACAGATACCTCATATGTGGTCATAAACCACTGTATGGGCGCACGGCAGGGCTCAGAAGGGAAGGAGCGCCATTTGACTTTTTGAATGGAAAATATGCTGGAATATTTAGCGGTTGCCATGTCACATTTGGAGAGTCCCTGTGTGCCTAAACATTGGAGCTCCCCCACAAGTGACCCCATTTTGGAAACTAGACCCCCTAAGGAACTTATCTAGATGCATAGTGATCATTTTGAACCCCCAGGTGCTTCACAAATTGATCTGTAAAAAAAAGAAAGTACTTTTTTTTCACAAAAATTTTCTTTTAGCCTCAGTTTTTTCATTTTCACATGGGCAACAGTATAAATTGGATCCTAAAATTTGTTGGGCAATTTCTCCTGAGTACACAGATCCTCATATGTGGTCATAAACCACTGTTTGGGCGCATGGCAGGGCTCAGAAGGGAAGCAGCGCCATTTGATTTTTTGAATGGAAAATATGCTGGAATATTTAGCGGTTGCCATGTCGCATTTGGAGAGTCCCTGTGTGCCTAAACATTGGAGCTCCCCCACAAGTGACCCCATTTTGGAAACTAGACCCCCTAAGGAACTTATCTAGATGCATAGTGATCATTTTGAACCCCCAGGTGCTTCACAAATTGATCTGTAAAAAAAAGAAAGTACTTTTTTTTCACAAAAATTTTCTTTTAGCCTCAGTTTTTTCATTTTCACATGGGCAACAGTATAAATTGGATCCTAAAATTTGTTGGGCAATTTCTCCTGAGTACACAGATACCTCATATGTGGTCATAAACCACTGTTTGGGCGCATGGCAGGGCTCAGAAGGGAAGCAGCGCCATTTGACTTTTTGAATGGAAAATATGCTGGAATATTTAGCGGTTGCCATGTCGCATTTGGAGAGTCCCTGTGTGCCTAAACATTGGAGCTCCCCCACAAGTGACCCCATTTTGGAAACTAGACCCCTAAGGAACTTATCTAGATGCATAGTGAGCACTTTGAACCCCCAGGTGCTTCACAAATTGATCCGTAAAAAAAAGAAAGTACTTTTTTTTCACAAAAATTTTCTTTTAGCCTCAGTTTTTTTCATTTTCACATGGGCAACAGTATAAATTGGATCATAAAATTTGTTGGGCAATTTCTCCTGAGTACACAGATACCTCATATGTGGTCATAAACCACTGTTTGGGCGCACGGCAGGGCTCAGAAGGGAAGGAGCGCCATTTGACTTTTTGAATGGAAAATATGCTGGAATATTTAGCGGTTGCCATGTCGCATTTGGAGAGTCCTGTGTGCCTAAACATTGGAGCTCCCCCACAAGTGACCCCATTTTGGAAACTAGACCCCTAAGGAACTTATCTAGATGCATAGTGAGCACTTTGAACCCCCAGGTGCTTCACAAATTGATCCGTAAAAAAAAGAAAGTACTTTTTTTTCACAAAAATTTTCTTTTAGCCTCAGTTTTTTTCATTTTCACATGGCAACAGTATAAATTGGATTCTAAAATTTGTTGGGCAATTTTCCAGAGTACACAGATACCTCATTTGTGATCATAACCACTGTTTGGGCGCACGGCAGGGCTCAGAAGGGAAGGAGCGCATTTGACTTTTGAAAGGAAATTGTGGAATATTTAGCGGTTGCCATGTCGCATTTGAGAGTTCCTGTGTGCCTAAAATTGGAGCCCCCACAAGTGACCCCATTTTGGAAACTAGACGCCCAAGAACTTATTAGATGCATAGTGAGCACTTTTAACCCCTCAGGTGCTTTACAGAAGTTTATAACGCAGAGCCGTGAAAATAAAAATATCATTTTTTTTTCTCAAAAATGATTCTTTAGCCCACTATTTTTTATTTTCACAATGGTTACAGGAGAAATTGGACCCCGAAAGTTGTTGTCCAGTTTGTCCTGAGTACGCTAGTACCCCATATGTGGGGGGGAACCACTGTTTGGGCACACGTCAGGGCTCGGAATGGGATGTAGTGATGCTTTGAAATGCCAACTTGATGGAATGGTCTGCGGGCATCTTGTTACGTTTGCAGAGCCCCTGATGCGCCTAAACAGTAGAAACTCCCCACAAGTGACCCCATTTTGGAAACTAGACACCGCAAAGAACTTATCTAGATGTGTGGTGAGCACTTTGAACCCCCAAGGGCTACACAGAAGTTTATAACGCCCGGGCATGAAAATAAAAAAATCATATTTTTTCCACAATCAGGATCTTTTAGTCCCCAATTTTTTTTATTTTCGCAAGGGTAACATGAGAAATTAGACCCCAAAAGTTGTTGTCCAATTTGTCCTGAGTATGCTGATATCCCATATGTGGGAGAAAACTACTGTATGGGCACACGTCGGGGCTCGGATGGGAAGTAGTGACCTTTTGAAATGCCCACTTGATGGAATGGTCTTCGGGCGTCATGTTACGTTTGCAGAGTCACTGATGTGCCTAAACAGTAGAAACTCCCACAAGTGACCCCATTTTGGAAACTAGATCCCCCAAGGAACTCCTCTAGATGTGTGGTGAGCACTTTGAATCTCCAAGTCCTTCACAGAAGTTTATAACGCAGAGCCGTGAAAATATAAAATCATTTTTTTTTCCACAAAAATAATTTTTAGTCCCCAATTTTTTTTCCCAATGTTAACAGGAGAAATTAGAACCCCCAAAGTTGTTGTGCAATTTTTCCCGAGTACGCTGATACCTCATATGTGGGGATAAACCACTGTTTGGGCATACGTCGGGGCTTGGAATAAAGGGAGCACTGTTTGACTTTTTGAACGCAAAATTTGCAGGAATCAATGGTGGCGCCATGTCGCGTATGGAGACCCCTGATGTGCCTAAATAGTGGAAACCCCTCAATTCTAACTCCAACCCTAACCCCAACACACCCCTAACGCCTACACACACCTAACCCTAATACAAACCCTAATCATAACCCTAACCCCAACACACCCCTAACCCTAATCCCAACTCTAACCATAAACCTAACTACAAGCCTAACCCTAATTCCAAACCTAACCCTAATTCCAACCCTAACCCAAATTCCAACCCTAACCGTAATTCTAACCTTAGCCCTAATGCTAACCCTAACCCTAGTTCTAACCCTAAGGCTGGGTTCATATTGCGTTTTACCAGCCCGTTCAACACGTAGCGTTGACCGGCTGGTAACGGTATAGCATAACGCGATCGCGTTATGCTATACCCGCTAGCGCAGATGAATCAGCAGATAATCAGCCGCGGATCAGCAGCAAAATCAGCCGCGGATCAGCAGCAAAATCAGTCGCGGATCAGCAGCGAAATCCGCCGCGGATCAGCAGCGAAATCCGCCGCGGATCAGCAGCGAAATCCGCCGCGGATCAGCAGCGAAATCCGCCGCGATCAGCAGCGAAATCCGCCGCCGACAGCAGCGAAATCCGCCGCGATCAGCAGCGAAATCCGCCGCCGATCAGCAGCGAAATCCGCTGCGGATCAGCGGCGAAATCCGCCGCCGATCAGCAGCGAAATCCGCCGCGGATAAGCGGCGAAATCCGCCGCCGATCAGCAGCGAAATCCGCCGCAGGATCAGCAGCGAAATCCGCCGCCGATCAGCAGCGAAATCCGCCGCGGATCAGCAGCGAAATCCGCTGCCGATCAGCAGCGAAATCCGCTGCGGATCAGCAGCGAAATCCGCTGCCGATCAGCAGCGAAATCCGCCGCCGATCAGCAGCGAAATCCGCCGCAGATCAGCAGCGAAATCCGCGCGCGATCAGCAGCGAAATCCGCAGCGGATCACGCAGCGAAATCAGTCGCGGATCCGCAGCGAAATCAGTCGCGGATCCGCAGCGAAATCCGCCGCGGATCAGCAGCGAAATCCGCCGCGATCAGCAGCGAAATCCGCCGCGGATCAGCAGCGAAATCCGCTGCCGATCAGCAGGGAAATCCGCTGCGGATCAGCAGCGAAATCCGCCGCGGATCAGCAGCGAAATCCGCCGCGGATCAGCAGCGAAACGCTCCGATAGCAGCGAATCCGAGCGATCAGCAGCGAAATCCGCTGCCGATCAGCAGCGAAATCCGCCGCGGATCAGCAGCGAAATCCGCCGCCGATCAGCAGCGAAATCCGCTGCGGATCAGCAGCGAAATCCGCCGCCGATCAGCAGCGAAATCCGCAGGTCGAAAGTCCGCCGCGGATCAGCAGCGATGTCCGCCGCGGATCAGCAGCGAAGTCCGCCGCGGATCAGCAGCGAAATCCGCCGCGGATCAGCAGCGAAATCCGCCGCGGATCAGCAGCGAAATCCGCCGCGGATAAGCAGCGATATCCGCCGCGGATCCGCAGCAAAATCAGCTGCGGAACAGCAGCAAAATCCGCTAGGAAAAAAAAAAAAATTCTTTATTTTTTTTATTTGTCCCTACCTATGATAAAGGGGGGGTTCATTTACTTTTTTTTTATTTTGATCACTGTGACAGTTTATCACAGTGATCAAAATAAATTTTTGAACACTGGGGGGCGCACTGCGCATGCGCTGGCCGGCGGGCGCACTGCGCACGCGCCCGCCATTTTCCAATATGGCGGCGCCCATGAAGAGGCCCGGGCGGACGCCGGGCCCGATCGTGGGACATCGGTGGATCGGGAGAGGTGAGTAGGGGGGTCGGAAGGCTGGGGGGGGGGATAGGAAGTGGGGGCAGTGGACCAAAAGAGGAGGGGAGCTGTAAGTGACGGCGGTGACCGATCGCTGCCATCTTTCGGTGGCGGCGGCCGATCACCGCCGTGATTCGGTGTGGGGGGGGGTCAGGGCTCGGTCTCCAGCCATGGCAGATGCTATTGCAGCATCGGCCATGGCTGGATTGTAATATTTCACCAATTAAATTGGTGAAATATTACACATTGCTCTGATTGGCTGTTTCACTTTTAACAGCCAATCAGAGCGATCGTGGCCACGGGGGGGTTAAGCCAACCCCCCTGTGGTGAAGCACAAAGGGTCCTGTAACTGCCGGTCGGGTGACCTTTGAGTGACCCCGGTCTCCCGGCCCGCAGGGACGAGATCCTTTCATGACGCCACATAGGCGTCATGGGTCGGATTGGCACAGGTTTTCATGACGCCTACGTGGCGTCATGGGTCGGGAAGGGGTTAAAAATATTTTTGCATAGTATATATATTTTTTTTACATTTTTACATTGTCCCAGGGTGGAAATCACTTTATAGTGTCAGATCACTGATCTGACACTTTGCAGAGCACTGTGTCAGATCAGCGATCTGACAGGCAGTGCAGGAGGCTTGCCGGCGGTTGCTCTCAGCAGGCAGTGACAAGCCACCTCCCTGCAGGACCCGGAAGGACCCCGCGGCCATCTTGGATCCAGGGGCCTGCAGGGAGGAGGCCCTTGGAACAAAGCGATCACATCGCGTTGTTCTGATGGTCTTGGGGACGCATGCAGGCAGCCCCCTCCCTGCGCGATGCTTCCCTAAGCCACCGGAACGCTGCGATCATGTTTGATCGCAGTGTGCCGGGCGTTAAAGTGCCTGGAGCAGTACGTGACCGTTCCTGGCACTTAGTGCCGGGTGTCAACTGTGAGAATCAGCTGACACCCGGGCCGCGATCAGCCGCGCTTCCCCGTGAGCGCTGCTGATCGGTGATGACGTACTATCCGTTCCTTGGGAATTAAGTCCCTGGGCACATGGACGGGATAGAACATCAGATGGTAGAAAGAGGTTATTGGGGTGCGTCCAAAATTTGGCCAGGCCTTGCATTCACTGCAAGGCAAACAGTATGGGAGTACCAACTTCCTAATAATGGGAACATTGTTTTCAGGAGGCCCTCCTGTACATCTCTTCAAAGGGTTATTGGAGTGTGTCCAAATTTGGGGCAGGCCTTGCATTCACTGCATAGGCAAACAGTATGGGAGTACCAACTTCCTAATAATTGGAACATTGTTTTCAGGAGGCCCTTCTGTACGTCTCTTCAAAGGGTTATTGGGGTGCATCCAAATTTGGGGCAGGCCTTGCATTCACTGTATAGGCAAACAGAATGGGAGTATCAACTTCCTAATAATGGGAACATTGCTTTCAGGAGGCCCTCCTGTTCATCTCTTAAAAGGATTATTAGTGTGTTCTGTCCCCACAAGAGGTGAATGAAGGTGTGGGGCTGGGATTGGGGCTGGAAGAGATTCCTACCTTCCGTTTCCTCAATGCAGAGCAGACAGGACCAATGCTGTTCAGCGTCCGGAGAGATGATGCATACCAAAGATTGTGCAGTCCAGACTGTTTATTTGGAAATCTGGACATACAGAGTATGATAGGTAATACACTATTTCTCCATAAATAGGGGTGTAAACGATAAACGTGATAGAGAACAGCAAGAGTGTGTGGGTGGTCGAAAACTGATGCCTTTCACAGCTCGATGCAAGCATGTCTCTCCCATAGAAAGTGAAACTAGAAGTGACATTGCTGCCAAGAGGAAGAAGAAGCCATGACCCCTGCACCGGAAGTGGAAGGCATGTACAAGAATTACAGACTGCTATGCAAAAAATACCATTAGGTGGCACAAGAGCAGCATGTAAGAGCAGATTATACACAGCATGGAAATACAACCCATAGAAACTATAGAAGCATAACTTAAGTCCCGGAAATCAGCCGAATGGAACAGCACACTCCCTGTCTGAAATTCCGTAAGGGATTTCACTATACTATTATCCTTGAAATAAAGTCCAACGACCTAGAAAACAAACACAAACATGCATGCAATGCAACAATAACAACTTCAAATGAGATAAATGAACGTCTTTAAGTCAGTTCCTGAAATAATCCAAAAGATACCCATCTTCGGATCGGAGAAGCCGCACTAGGCCAAACTATCTCTGACCCAACAGTAATCCAATGGACAAAGTGCTAGTGCGGTGTTCTGTTCATCATTTATCCTACCGGAATGTCCTCAGTAGAGAATGGTTTATGACAGTCTTTGTTTCCATATGAGTTGTGATAAGATCTCGCAATGTGGACTAACCTTGCGATAGTCTTGACGAGTTTCATCCAATTAGATAAGCATTGAAGCGCTGGCAACCGAGGCTGGAGGTTGGTTTAGTGTTCGTGGCCAGAGCACTGACCTCGGAGCGGACTTCTGGATCATCATCTGGTTCCTGGATGCTGAAGACTTCCTGGACACGTTCACTTCCCTTCTGTTCCAGCAGAAACTTCGGACCTGAAAGACAAGAAGAGTTAGCAAAAGAACTTATAGACATAGGTCTAGTGGCGTGGTCCGCTGGATTAAGCTCAGATGGGATATAGTGCCACTGCTCAGGCTTGGAAGACCTCCTTATTCTTTCAATGCGGTTACTGAAGTACACGTAGAAGCGGCATGTTTGGTTGTAGATGTAACCTAAGACGACCTCACTGTCACTAAAGTATTATACGTCATCTATGCTGGTGTCCAGCTCATCTATATATATAAAATTGAATGTGTGTATGTGTGTGTGTGGGTATCACCAACCAATCACGGAGGATCTTACATTTAACCAGAGCTGTTTAAAAGAAGCTGAGCTGTGATTGGTTGCTATGAGCAACAGTTTTCCTTGCAACCAATCCCTAAGCATCTTTCATTTCACCAGAGCTGTTTAATAGAAACTGAGCTGTGATTGGTTGCTATGAGCAACAGTTTTCTCACTCCAGACAACACCTCAGCTGACACTGACCAGGTGGGAGAAATCTAGCATCCCCGGGAACATAAGCTCCCAGCCATTGTCTGCCCCTCCAGACAGAAGCAGAGAGCACATGAGAGAAATGAATCACCCGCTCCCGCACCCATATCCCCATCACACATCATCCATCCCATAGGCACATCTTCCCTCTTAAAGGGATCTCCTATATGGAAGTCAGGGCAAATCCACTCTGCGCTCTGATTCTCACCCCAGGCTTCTATTAAAGTGATCATTGGTATGGAAGTCAGGGCAAATCCATCCAGCGCTTTGGTTCTGATGCCAGGCCTCTCTTAAAGGGATCCCCGGTATGGAAGTTAGGGCAATTCCACTAAGCACTCTGGTTCTGCCCCCCGACCCCTCTTAAAGGGATCCCCAGTATGGAAGTGAGGGCAAATCCACTCTGCCCTTTGGTACAGACCCCAGGCCTCTCTTAAAGGTATCTCCGGTATGGAAATTAGGGCCATTCCACTCAGCTCTGTGGTTCTGACCCCAGGGTCTCTTATAGGGATCATTGGTATGGAAGTTAGGGTAAATCCACTAAGCGCTCTGGTTCTGACCCCAGGCCTCTTAAAGGGATCATTGGTATGGAAGTCAGGGCAAATCCATCCAGCGCTTTGATTCTGACCCCAGGCTCTCTTAAAGGGATCCCCGGTATGGAATTTAGGGCCATTCCACTCAGCGCTCTGATTCTGACCCCAGGGTCTCTTAACCCCTTCACCCCCAAGGGTTGTTTTGCACGTTAATGACCGGGCCAATTTTTACAATTCTGACCACTGTCTCTTTATGAGGTTATAACTCTGGAACGCTTCAACGGATCTTCGCGATTCTGAGATTGTTTTCTCGTGACATATTGTACTTCACGTTATTGGTAAAATTTCTTCGATATAACTTGCGTTTATTTTTGAAAAAAATGCAAATATGGTGAAAATTTTGCAATTTTCAAACTTTGAATTTTTATTCCCTTAACCCCTCTCTGACATTAGACGTACTATCCCGTCCATAAAACCCGTGCCATTCTGACCATGGACGGGATAGTACGTCATAGGCGATTAGCTGCGCTCCCTCTGGGAGCGCAGCTAATCGCCGCCGAGTGTCAGCTGATTATCACAGCTGACACCCGTGACTGTGTGTCAGGAGCGGTCACGGACCGCTCCCGGCACATTAACCCCTTGCACACCGCGATCAAACATGATCGCGGTGTACTGGGGGCACAGGGGAGGATCGCGCAGGGTGGGGGCTCCCTGCGCGCCCCCCTGAGACCCTCAGACCAGCGCGATGTGATCGCGCTGCTCTGAGGGCTTCCTCCCTCCCAGGACCCGGATCCAAGATGGCGCTGGGGTCCTGGAGGGAGGCGGCTTCCTCAGTGCCTGCCGAGAGCAGGCATGAGGAAGCGTCCTGCACTGCCTGTCACATCGCTGGTGTGACAGAGTGCTGTGCACACTGTCACACCAGCGATCTGATGAAATACAGTGATGTCCCACCCTGGGACAAAGTAAAAAGTAAAAAAAAGTAAAAATAAACATGTGTAAAAAAAAATCCAAAAAAAAAAAAAAAAAAAAAATATTCCCCAATAAATTCATTACTTATTGTAAATAAAAAAAATAAAACAATAAAAGTACACATATATGGTATCGCCGGTCCGTAACGACCCCCCCTATAAAACTGTCCCACTAGTTAACCCCTTTTGTGAACCCCTTAAAAAATAAAAAATAAAAACGAAGCAAAAAATCAGTGCTTTATCATCATACCGCTGAACAAAAAGTGGAATAACACGCGATCAAAAAGACCGATATAAAAAACATGGTACCGATGAAAACGTCATCTTGTCCCGCAAAAAACGAGCCATCACACAGCATCATCAGCAAAAAATAAAAAAGTTATAGCTCGCAGAATAAAGCGATGCAAAAATAATTATTTTTTATATAAAATTGTTTTTATTCTATAAAAGCGCCAAAACATAAAAAAATTATATAAATGAGGTATCGCCATAATCGTACTGACCCGAAGAATAAAACTGCTTTATCGATTTTACCACACGCGGAACAATAAAAACGCCTCACCTAAAAGAAATTCATGAATTGCTGATTTTTGTTCATTCTAACCTCCCAAAAATCGAAATAAAAAGCGATCAAAAAATGTCACGTGCTCAAAAATGGTACCAATAAAAGCGTCACCTCGTCCCGCAAAAATTAAGACCTCACATGACATTGTGGGCCAAAATATGCAAAAATTATAGCTCTCAAAATGTGGCGATGCAAAAAACTACTTTTTGCAATAAAAAGCGTCTTTTAGCGTGACAGCTGCCAATCATAAAAACCGCTATAAATAATAAATCAAACCCCCCTTTATCACCCCCTCAGTTAGGGAAAAATAATAAAATAAAAAAATGTATTTATTTCCATTTTCCCATTAGGGTTAGGGTTAGGGTTTCGGCTAAAGTTAGGGTTAAGGTTGGCGGTAAAGTTAGGATTAGGGTTAGAGTTTGGATTAGGGTTAGGGTTGGGATTAGGGTTGGGGACTAGGGTTAGGGGTGTGTTGGGGTTAGGGTTGGAGTTAGAATTGGGGGGTTTCCGCTGTTTAGGCACATCAGGGGCTCTCCAAATGTGACATGGCGTCTGATCTCCATTCCAGCCAATTCTGCTTTGAAAAAGTCAAACGGTGTTCCTTCACTTCTGAGCTCTGCCATGCGTCCAAACAGTAGTTTATCCCCACATATGGGGTATCAGCGTACTCTGGACCCCAAGAGTTATTGTGAAATTTGTCCTATTTCTTCTGTTACCCTTGGGAAAATAAAAAACTGGGGGCGAAAATATTATTTTTGTAAAAAAAATAAGATTTTTTTGTTTTTACGGCTGTACATTATAAACTTCTGTGAAGCACTTGGGGCTTCATAGCGCTCACCACACATCTAAATAAGTTCCTTGTGGGGTCTATTTTCCAAAATGGGGTCACTTGTTGGGGATTTCCACTGTTTAGGCGCATCAGGGGCTCTCCAAATGCGACATGACGCCCCCAGACCATTCCATCAAAGTCTGCAATCCAAAACGTCACTACTTCCCTTTCCGAGCCCTGACATGCGCCCATACAGTAGTTTTCTCCCACATATTGGGTATCAGCGTACTCAGGACAAATTGGACAACAACTTTTGGGGTCCAATTTCTCCTGTTACCCTTGTGAAAATAAAATATTGGGGGCAAAAAAATCATTTTTGTAAAAAAAAAAAGGATTTTTTATTTTTACGGCTGTGCGTTATAAACTTCTGTGAAGCACTTCGAGGTTCAAAGTGCTCACCACACATCTAGGTAAGTTCCTTGTGGGGTCTATTTTCCAAAATTGGGTCACTTGTGGGGGTTTCCACTGTTTAGGCGCATCAGGGGCTCTCCAAATGCGACATGACGCCCCCAGACCATTCCATCAAAGTCTGCAATCCAAAACGTCACTACTTCCCTTTCCGAGCCCTGACATGCGCCCATACAGTAGTTTTCTCCCACATATTGGGTATCCGCGTACTCAGGACAAATTGGACAACAACTTTTGGGGTCCAATTTCTCTGTTACCCTTGTGAAAATAAAATATTGGGGGCGAAAAAATCATTTTTGTAAAAAAAAAAAGGATTTTTTATTTTTACGGCTGTGCGTTATAAACTTCTGTGAAGCACTTCGGGGTTCAAAGTGCTCACCACACATCTAGATAAGTTCCTTGTGGGGTCTATTTTCCAAAATGGGGTCACTTGTGGGGGGTTTCCACTGTTTAGGCGTATCAGGGGCTCTCCAAATGCGACATGACGCCCCCAGACCATTCCATCAAAGTCTGCAATCCAAAACGTCACTACTTCCCTTCCGAGCCCTGACGTGCACCCATACAGTAGTTTTCTCCTACATATTGGGTATCAGCGTACTCAGGACAAATTGGACAACAACTTTTGGGTTCCAGTTTCTTCTGTTACCCTTGTGAAAATAAAATATTGGGGGCGAAAAAATCATTTTTGTAAAAAAAAAAAAGGATTTTTTATTTTAAGGCTGTACGTTATAAACTTTAGTGAAACACCTGGGGGTTCAAAGTTCTCACCACACATCTAGATAAGTTCCTTGAGGGGTCTAGTTTCCAAAATGGTGTCATTTGTGGGGGTTTCCACTGTTTAGGCAGATCAGGAGCTCTCCAAACACGACATGGCGTCCAGCCAATTCTGCGTTGAAAAAGTGAGACGGCGCTCCTTCCCTTCCAAACTCTGCCATGCACCCAAACAGTGGTATACCCCCACATATGGGGTATCAGTGTACTCAGGACAAATTGCACAATAACTTTTGGAGTCTTGTTACCCTTGGAAAAATAAAAATTCGGGTGAAAAGATCATTTTTGTGGAAAAAATATGATTTTTAAATTTTACGGCTCTAGTTATAAACTTGTGTGAAGCACTTGAGGGTTCAAATTGCTCACCAAAGATCTAGATAAGTTCCTTAGGGGGTCTAGTTTCCCAAATGGGGTCATTTGTGGGAGGTTTCCACTGTTTAGGCACATCAGGGGCTCTCCAAATACAACATGGCATCCAATCTCAATTCCAGCCAATTTTGGTTGGAAAAA